>JAVYIG010002210.1:0-263768 GCA_035222895.1 Strongylocentrotus droebachiensis
GCTCTGTTTCTGTCCCGGTATCTGTGCTGTTTTGTTGTGCAAGAAATGTTTCTACTTCAGTATTGAATGTCAATGTCTGATTAAGCCAGTCCTCGTTTTCTTTCATGAAATATTCCTGGTAACGATCACACTTGTTCCATTTCTCTCGCATACGATACAGAAAGCGTCCAATAGTCTTTGACAAACTCTTGAGAAGTTTTTTGTGGGATGTTTGACTTGTTACCCACATTATGATATGATATGATATGATTCATGAAACAAATAAGAAAAAGGACATATCTTAAGTAAAATAAAAACACATGTTTTCAATGCTCCAACAATTACACAAGCTTAGGTTTCCATTAATATTTATTTCCTGATAATTATATATATTTCCTATGAGAAATATTATTTTATGTTTTGATAAAATAAATAATTAAAACCTCCAAATGTTGGGATAATATTTGGACGTACATGATGTAAGAGTATAACATTTTAAGTTTCATTCTGATGAAATTTTAAAGTAATTTTGAATTCGTGTTTGCAGTACACGATTATGCATTTCTGACATAATACTTTTATTTTTCTACTGCAGGTACTATGGATGACAGCAGCATATTCTGCACTACCGTACTCTAGTTCCGCTGCAATTGAAGTTAAAAGACAGTATTTTGTGGCAAAATCCGGTTCCGTCTTCGTCAAGATTTTGCCGACCCCATTCATCTTCAATTCAAGAAAGAAACAACTGAACTCTCTTAGGAAGAGTATAGATCTGTTCAAGATGAAATCAAGAAATTGCAACCTATGAATGTATCTTTGGACATTGATTATGAGCTGGCAGCAGATCTAAATATGAACGACAACATACAGATTAACTATGAATTGCACTTCACCATGGTAGATCAGAAAGTCGTGAATGCTCTGACAGAAACCAAGTCATCTATGCGATGCTATGTCTGTGGGGCTACACCCAACCAGTTCAATGACATAGAGAAACTTCCCTCCGCGTCAAATGAGGAAGCTTATAGCTATGGACTCTCACCTCTACATAAATGGATCAGATGTTTTGAGATGTGTATTCACATTGCTTACAGAATTACGATTAAAAAGTGGCGTGTTTCAACTGAAAATGAAAAAGCTGTCGTCGCTGCTCAGAAGAAGAAAGTACACGATCGCTTCAAAGAGGAAATGGGTCTTAAAGTAGATGAACCGAAACAAGGATCGGGAAATACAAACGATGGGAACACTGCACGCAGAGCATTCCAAGAGGAGGAAACCTTTGCTGACATTTGCGGGTTAGATTTGAACTTAGTGCATAGAATTCACATGATCTTAGTAGCAATTTCTTGCAAATCCTCTCTAGATCCAGTACGATTTGGAGACTATTGTCGCAGAACAGCAGAAATCTATGTACAACTCTACTCATTGGTATAATGCCTGTGAGTGTGCATGTACTGCTGCTTCACGGCTCTACCATTCTTGCTTGTTAAGTTCTACCGATCGGGATGATGAGCGAAACAGCTCAAGAAGCCAGAAACAAGGACAACAAGGTATACAGAAGGAAATTTGCAAGAAAGACATCAAGAGTAGACAATATGAGTGACGTGTTCCACCGTCTTATGGTTACAGGCGATGTTGCCATCAGTCTTTTATCACTTAAAACTCAACAGACAAGACCCCTGCCACGTGAAGTCCAAGAGATGCTGAAAGACTTTCGGGTCATTCAAGACAATGATTCTCCAGACAGTGACTCGTAATGAGAAGCAGAAGGACCCATACATAGAGATGTGGCAAAAACGTTATAAAACGTTCGAGGGTATTTCATATTTTTAAATCATAATCATTTATTTGATTATATTCCAAATCCCTTTGAACATCTTCTGAAATCAATCGATGTCTCATTCTTTAAATTCATATCAGTTCAGTTCAGTTCAGTTCATTTTATTCAAAACCACACAAAGCATGATATAATCTGTTACATAAAAAAGAGACTGGTAATAGAACATCAATCAACATATTCTAACTTGATTGCATCATAAACTGAATGGTTTTAGGACCCCTTTAGAAGCTAAGCTTGTGAGCGGGGCCCTATAGTCAACAAAATACATACATTTACAGTAAAAAGAATGTTACGTATGATTATACAATGGATGAAAATACTAAGCTACAGAATATAGAACATACAAATACTCTCTCAACACACACACACACACACACACACGCACACTCACACATACACAGCAGTCACACTGATGAATAGGTCCTTAGTGGTCAAAAAGCATTTCAGAATAAGAAATTACTAAGATGCAAATAAAAACTATGTCAGTCTTTCAAGTAGGTACATTTTAGATAACCTTCTAAACCTAGAAAGAGTTGTACTATTTTTTAGATCATCAGGCAGACTGTTCTATTCTTTAATGCAAGAGATATGGAAAGAGGTCAGAGTGACATTTGTTCTTGCAAAAGGCTGACGAATAAGACACCTTTGACGTGTATTATAATTATGAATTTGCGAGTTCTGACGGAATAAATCTTTTAACGTACATTCATGAGGCATAGACTTAAGATTAAACATAAACAATATGCAATTGAACGACACAAGTCCACTTAGTGGTAACATTCTTAGTCGAAGGAACAATGGAGAACTTGGATGTCTATAATAAGAATTAGTAATAAGCCGTATTGCCTTCTTCTGCCATACTCTCAACTTATCAAGATATGACTTAAAAGTGTTCCCCCAAGCAACATTACAATATGTCAAATAAGGAAGAATAATACTATTATATAATGTTATCAGCACTCTTTCAGGTAAAATAAATTTTAATCTAAAAATGACACCTACACTAGGAGACAACTTTGTGCATACAGCATCTAAATGATTTCTCCAAGATAAATGCTCATCCATGATTAACCCTAAGAACTGAACATTTTCACTAAGCGCAACATCATGGCCTCATATGGAAAGGGAAACCCGATACAATAAACAGAAAACAAGTAGTTTGTAAATACGAAAATAGTGGACTAAAATTAGTTGATGCCGGACACTTTTATAGAGAGAAATTTATAAATGCTCCAATTGTGCGTCTTAGGTCCAGAAACCCCTGAAAAGTTCCCCTAGTCAGTGTCATATGAATCTGTCTATGTGTTACAATGCATTTTGGCCTTTTCCAATCAGAAAACTGTATTTTAATGACGTGAGAGAACTTTGAAAATGCTCCAATAGTGTTTCTTAGGTCCAGAAACCCCTTATAACTTCCACTAATCAGTGTTATATGAACCTGCCTATGTGTTACAATGATTATTTGCCTTACCCAATCGGAAAACAGTATTTTGATGACGTCATAGAAATTTGAAAATGCTCCAATTGTGTTTCTTAGGTCCAAAAACCCCTTATAAGTTCCACTAATCAGTGTAATATGAATCTGTCTATGCGTTACAATGAATATTTGCCTTGTCCAATCAGAAAACAGCATTTTAATGACGTCAGAGAAATTTGAAAATGCTCCAATTGTGTTTCTTAGGTCCAGAAACCCCTTATAAGTTCCACTAATCAGTGTAATATGAATCTGTCTATGCGTTACAATGAATATTTGCCTTGTCCAATCAGAAAACAGTATTTTAATGACGTCAGAGAAATTTGAAAATGCTCCCATCGAATTCTATGGGTCCGAAAACCCCTTTGATACTCTAACCAGGAACTTTATTAAAGCTTATCTGCCGTAATTTACAGGAGGGATTAGACCGCTCTGCAAGGTCACTGGACAAGTGGTTATCTCATCAACTCAGCTCTCAGTTAACATAAGAAAAAGAGGATCATGGGGGACCAATGGTCACCGATTAGGCATTGTTTGTTATATAGAGGGCGCAAGTAGCTACCAGTAGTACAGTGGGCCTTTAACCTTCTTCAATGAGAAATTAATTTTGGCACACTTTGAGGCGGTTCTGGCCCACTGTGCGTCGCCGTCACCGGAAAAGCGGCGCCTATGTCTCGCTCTTTTGCTACGCAGGCGAGACAAAAAACAAGAAAGAAAAAAATCCTAGCAATCCGATATGTTCAGCATTGATTTTACTTGAATGGCGTAAATGACGGCCAACTTCAATTTGGGAATGTATCGGCAAAAGGAGAATTCTGTACAAAATTAATAGTCTATTTGGGGCCATTAATTACCATAATTACCATAAAAACTGGATTCTAACAAAAGCAATGCTAGGTTATTTGAATACTCCCTATCAAACAAACACACCATCATTGAATCACATCATTTCATAATTACTACCATGCGTTAACGTCCAATCTCATCCATTCATTCTTTGCCCCAACCCGTTTTTCTTTTTAAATGACAAACAGTACATTGCTCAAATACAAAAAAGAATTGACACAGATTTTCAAGCTTTAAAGTCTAATCCTTATTTGTTTGCTTTATTGCACAAAAATCCACATTTGTTATATGATGAGCAAAAGCAAATTAATTCAAGGGATACAATAAGAAAAGTTTCAATGACACAAATAAAATTACTGCTATTAAAGTGATATCAAATTGTTAAAACTATTGTAGTTAATATCTACCACTGTCTAGTCGATGTAAATTGGTGGAGATTAACAGAGTAACATTTGTGTTTAGGATTGGTCTTACCCATATGATTGTTAATCTATATAAAAGGTTATACACATTGTCATGTTAAAGGACATTCAGATGGTTAAAATGTTTTTCTTGATACAACAGTTCGTCTATATGAAGTTAATTATCATTTTTTTCCTATCAGCTTTGAACGATTTCTAAGGACAACATAAATCCGAGTTGATATATTATTTCCTGCCGGACAAGTCTGTTTTCACTGCAATCACAATGTTCGGTTGTTTCTTTTGAATTTGTTCTTATGCAAAGAATAAGAATATACAGTTGAGGCATAAACAGGTAATTATCGACACAGTATCATGCCAACAGAACCTCTAGGAAAAGTTCAAAATAGGTCCTCAAATTTGTCCACTGCTGCTCAGATGAATTTGCTTCTTTGAAATTTCCAAATTGATATTTTAAGATTCACCACCATGAACAGATTATTATCTATGGAATGTAAAAAAGCAAGATATTAAACTTTAATTTGGATAAGAACTTTAGTTTTATCTTTCAACTGTAAGATTCTACAATTCTATTTAAAAGAATAGAATTTCTTGGAAGTATCATTGAAAATGTTAAGCAAGAGGACTGGTCGCTTTCTCATTTAACTTCGACTTCCAGTGAAACAGATTTTCAAATGAACTCATCTGAATATATTAAAAGTGCACCAGTCTCTCTCTCTCCTCTCTTCTGTCTGGTGCTGTTACTTAATAGACCTTGTGAAGGGTTGCTAAAGTGTAAACAAGATAATACGCTCTCCTCTGTCTGGTGCTATTACTTAATGGACCTTGTGAAGGGTTGCTAAAGTGTAAACAAGATAATACGCTCTCCTCTGTCTGGTGCTGTTACTAAATAGACCTTGTGAAGGGTTGCTAAAGTGTAAACAAGATAATACGCTCCCCTCTGTCTGGTGCTGTTACTAAATAGACCTTGTGAAGGGTTGCTAAAGTGTAAACAAGATAATACGCTCTCCTCTGTCTGGTGCTATTACTAAATGGACCTTGTGAAGGGTTGCTAAAGTGTAAACAAGATAATACGCTCTCCTCTGTCTGGTGCTGTTACTAAATAGACCTTGTGAAGGGTTGCTAAAGTGTAAACAAGATAATACGCTCCCCTCTGTCTGGTGCTGTTACTAAATATACCTTGTGAAGGGTTGCTAAAGTGTAAACAAGATAATACGCTCCCCTCTGTCTGGTGCTGTTACTAAATGGACCTTGTGAAGGGTTGCTAAAGTGTAAACAAGATAATACGCTCTCCTCTGTCTGGTGCTGTTACTAAATGGACCTTGCGAAGGGTTGCTAAAGTGTAAACAAGATAATACGCTCTCCTCTGTCTGGTGCTATTACTAAATAGACCTTGTGAAGGGTTGCTAAAGTGTAAACAAGATAATTATATGTTTATATGAAGATTGAGAAAGCAAGAACGTTTTGAGTGTTCCTTTAAAATATTACTTGATGAAATCTTATCAATATTCTCATACTCAATGTCAAATGTTAGTACACGGACTGGAGCACTTTCAATATCTTCAGACGAGTTAGTTTGATAATCTGTTTCACTGGAAGTCGTAGTTAAATGAGAAAGCGACCAGTCCACGATCTGTTTAGCATTGTGGTCCCTCTTGCTTAAGGCCCGGTCACACAGAGGGGACGCATGGGGAACGCACGGCCAGCGCATTGGAAAATTCCTATTTTGGCCAGTGCGTTGTCGTGCGCCCAACTTTTGTCGAAGATACAGCTAGCTGACACCAAATGCATAGCGTGTTGCTAGCGCGCTGGACGCATACAGGGCGCACACAGGGCGCACACAGGGCGCACACAGAGCGCACATGATAACAACTTCCACGAATGCACAGCGTGTTGCTAGCGCGCTGGACGAATGGTCCACGCATGCACCGCGTTCTACGACGCACGGCCAGCGCATTGGAAATCGGAAAAGGCCGTGTGCCTAACTTTTGTCATAATTTTGGAAAAGCTACTGAACTGACACAAAATGCACAGCGTGTAGCTAGCGCGCTGTGCGTATACAGGGCGTGTGCTCCGCGCATGTCTGGCGCTGGTCTAGCGCGCTCCACGCATGTCTGGCGTGCCTTTGGCGTGTACATTCATGCGTCGAGCTCGGCGCACGTTTTTGAGCATGCTCAAAAAATCCCGACGCACACAGCGTATGACGACGAATGCATAGCGTGGGTCCAGCGCGCTCGACGAACGAGTAACGAGTGATGACGCACGCCTAGCGAACGACAACGCACTGGCCAAAATTGCAAGTTTTCCATGCGCTGGCCGTGCGTTCCCCATGCGTCCTCCCTGTGTGACCGGGCCTTTAGAGCTGGAAAAGGGAGCTTGTATCTGTAGGCTGGCTGATGTTTCATATGAAGAATAATGTTGCAGGGGATTCAAGCTCTGCAGTCTAGAAATTGAAATTGAAAGTTATGTCATACAAATATTAATAAATACTAGTGTAATTTTTCAATCTATCTACAACTTTTGTATTTCTAGTCATGTCAATGTCTTTTATTGGAAAATACATCAAGTAGAAAGGTAATATATATTTTTTTTAATATTCATACAAAAGCAGTTTTAGTTAGAAAAGATAACAATTTTTTTTTTTTTAGGCTTTTGAAGAAAAAAAATATCGTTACCATTTGTGTATGTTTGATACAATAGATTGGGTAAGATCGGAATAGACCTCTGACAAGCACTATGAGAAATGTACTTAATTTTTTTCAAATTGTCTTGCTTATTGATTGCTGTAGGGGCGTGGCAATGATGAGAGGTACAAAACATACTAATAAGATCAATTATGTTAACTGATACCGCTTACCTTTTCAACTTAAAGAGATGGACAAGACCTTAGGTATGAAAGTCCAGATGCCAGTTTGCGTTTCATGTAGATGCCACAGATCTTTACTTTGCAACCTAAGATTTGAAACAGAGAAGTACATATAACATAAAGAGAGCGAAAATACTTCTCAGAATAATAGGTGTCACTTTACCTAATCTAATGTGTTCAACTGAACAAAAATACATTTTCAGCAGTAATTATAATTGTAATTTAAATGTGTTTGGGTCAAACCACTATGCCACTAACCACATTGAAAGTTTTAGAAAATGTGATAATTGTATCAATTGGACTATGGAACTTGGAACTTTTTTTGTTATAATAAACATTTTGGACTCTTCATGATTTTGATTTTGATCCCAAACATTTCTTTAAAATCTTAATCTTGAATGTGTTGACCTTGAACTTGAGCTTTCATTTGTAATCTGACTCTACAACAGTCTTATCTTCATCTTGGATACTCTGATCTTGAACCAAATCCTATTGTAGAGTCTACAGATAATTGATTAAAATTACCCTCTGGAGAATAGAAGGGAAAAATTAACCTTAAATGGTATATAACAAACAGAAAGCAGCTTACATCGTACATATGCTCGTTAGAGTTTCTTCAATCACATCTTTATACTTTAATTGCTGCCCTTTTCTATGAACAATATTGATCAAAATCTGGCTGATTTAGTAATTTATCTATCTATGTTTTTGACCTGTAAAGGTTGGCTTCCTCTTAAATTAAGAACACAGAATGTTCAGTTTGTTATTGTAGCATCTAATATCCGGCATCTTAACCCTTTATCATGAATTAATATCAACACTATGTAAAACTCAACAAGTTAGTAATTTATTTGTATGTATAGACTATGTACATGTAGGTCTAGAAGAAGAAGAAGACAAAAAACCTCACCCTTATTGTAATGTCGGTGTTCAAACTTTGCTAAGAAGATCACATCAAAGGGCCACTTAGCACGGTAGGATCTTGCAGTACACCTTCAATCAGATTACACTATGCAGATCCAAACTCTTTCATCGGGGCCAAGGTAGGATGATAAGTTAGTCCAGGACGTTGAAGACACGATGGGAGAGAAGTCTTAGACTAGAAGTCTTTTTCTTGGATATGACTCAAGAGTCCAGGTCCACTCCATCTCCGACTCTGAAGAAAATGAAATGAATGAAAACAAAATATTGAGTTTGATACACGACTCATGAGCCTACTACATAACATTCTACATTTACATGTAGTCTAAAGGCTAACATGTTATATGTAGGTCTAGATTAGATCTAGGTCTAACTCTTGTCAATTTAGATCTCCCAAAAATACAAGTAGATTTAGTCTAGATCTACATCAAGGACTAAGGGACGAACTCCAACTTCTAACTGATTTAAGTTAGTCATGCACAAAGGGTGCAATGTAGAGACTAGGTAGACATCTACCCTAGATCTAGACAATGTATACCGCACTGCCTAGACTATATACCGGCAAAACACAAAGTAGATAATTTGGAATCTAGGCCTAGATCTAAGCCTAAATCTACAATAATAAGCACTAGTCTACTGTCTAGTCTAGTCTAGACCTAGACTTACCATCAACCATACAACGCGATGATTCCTAAACCCGTGGTAGGCCTAGACTGATTTTGTTATCAAATTCAAGAATAAACTATATTTCTTAATGAATTTGGACCTGTCCTAACCAAATATTTAAAGCGTATCTGCCATAGTTTACAGGAGGGATTAGACTGCCCTGCAAGGTCACTGGACAGGTGGTTATTTCATCAACTCAGCTCTCAGTTAAACATAAGAAAAAGAGGATCATGGGGGACCAATGGTCACCGATTAGGCATGGCTTGTTATATAGAGTGCGCAAGTAGCTACAAGTAGTGCAGTGGGCCTTTAACGTCTTCAGACAAGTACAGTTGGACATGTAGGCCCTATGCATTTATATGAATGGGGCGGAAATACCGGTACATGAACCGGTGCAATTCGTCCATCTTAACTAGGTCTAAGTTAGACTAAGTTTATCTCACTTGGGGAATGCTTTTACTAGTTGATATTTATTTCAAATATCGTTCGGTTAAAAATGAGAGGAATACTTTCCTTCTAACAAAATAACAATTTAGTTGTCAACAGAATGATTTTTTTTTGAAGAAAACGGAATTTACTTACTTTTCGAGGATCTCTCTTGCAGTAGTTTAGCGACACAATTTTGTGGTTGATCGATTGACCCAGCATCGACTAGACCAGGCCTTCTCAACTGGCGGCGCGCGCGCCACTCGTGGCGCTTGCGGTCAGTCAAAGTGGCGCGCGGCTGTTCCCAAAAAAATAATACAAAATAAATACAAATTTAAAAAAAAAAATTAAGAAAGAAAAAATTAAAAATTTATATTCTAAAATTAAAAAAACTCAGCAAAATCAAAAAGTAGCAGTCGAAGTTGAGCCTAAAATGTAAGCAAGCCGTTTTGTTTGTCAGATTTTCACTTCATTTTGACATTTTCCGTGTTTATTGCACCAAAATAACTACATATAAACTAACTTCCAGTGTAGATTTTAGCAAGGAATTGTACTAATTATTTCACATCAATATGAAATTATGATTGATGTTTTATGGAACAAAAAGGTGTTAAAAATGCCACATCTGGGCCTTAAAAAAGCCCTAAAATCCACTAGCTTCCGGGGGCTTCGCCCCCTGGATCCCAACCGGTATCGGCTCGGTCGCTACGCTCCCTCGCAACACAGTCACCAAACATACAGGTTGGCACTTCAACCTCAATAAATTTTTGTTTTGGCGCTTCTAATAAACTAGTTGAGAAGGCCTGGACTAGACCCTAGCCTTGATTAAAGAGCCACTTACATTTAACAAACAATTTATCAAAATCAATTCCAGCTTAAATTTGACTCGAGGAAAAGTTCAGCTAACGAGCATCAGTTTTAAGCCAAAAGTGATTCGGCCTTAAAAAACCGGGAAAATTAGTTAAATTTCCCCAGCTTGGCATTGTTTAAGCTACGAAAATTCACAAATTCTGAGTCAAAGAGCAAGAGCTGACGTAGGCTGGGGGAGGGGGGGGGGGGGGCATACCTGCCACCTCATAAAACTTGATGTTACTTAGATCTAGACGATGCATCCGAAAAACGATCTAGAATTATTTTAAAAAAGGACAGTTTGCCTTTAACGGTTCCTTGCAGAGCACGAAACTTTAAAATTCGCTGTATTCGGCGATTCGCCATTCTGCGAAAAAAAAAAAAAGCTAATGCAACCCGAAATATTGATACTGATAGTCAACGCAATGATAATAAATGATAATAATGATGATAGTAGTGGCAACAAAAATAATTTTAATAATAATAACAATTATAAACTAGACCTAAAAGTTATAACAATGATAATAACTAATAATGAACATTTATAATAATGATAATTTATTTTATCAGTATATGATTAAAAATGGACTAATATAGACCCTACATTATTTTAGCTTCCTACGATTCATACTAATACATGCAACAATACATGTATTCGAATTCTATTCATTGCAACTGTACATTGAAAATTCTAAAATAACAATTGAGAGCGATAATAAAAAAAAAAACAATCCTAACTTTCTGTCAAAAACTTGGAGGTTATACCCACGTTTTAACCTTTGCATCCTTTCACGCATTCGTATCATTATGCTTTCTCACGGCAGACTAACTAAACAGGATCGTCTAGTAGGATTTAAATATATTGTATACAAGATTTGAACATGAACCTACCGCACATTTAACATCGTCTTCACATGTCTGCAGCACTCGATGAGGTAAACCGAGTCTTCCTCGTCTGTGCACTTCACCCATCTCAGATGTAGCCGCTGTAGGCTCTTGGTTTGTTCTCTGATCAGTAGACCCAGTCCTCTCATCGTCTCTCTCGATACACTCCTCTTCTCTGATGGGAGTGACGGTGCTCTAAGGTCGATGTGTGTGAGCTGCTGTCCTCCGGTCCGACGAAGACCAGCCGTGATCTGAGGTATGTCTCTCTCTGCATCATCGAGAGTGATATCGATCACTCTCAAAGCAGGAAGCGATGAGAGCAGACCTTCATAGCTTTGTGACGTCACTCTCTCAGCTGATAGCCATGTGACGGATGGAAGCTCAGGAGGAGATGGAGGGAAACTGAGAGAGGAGTCTGAGATGTTGAGATGGTTCAGTGAGGTGAAGGATCTGAGACAGGACCACATTCTGGCAGTTATCTCAGTAGATAGCTGGCATTTCTTTACGAGGAGTGGACACTCGTCCTGGAATAAGAACAGATAATGAAATACAGAGAGACTAAATGGTTACTGAATCACGTTAATGCTGTAATGCAAAACCGGGTACATAGTGAACCCCCCCCCTTTTTTTTGTATTATAGCTTAAAAGGCGGACATTAAATTAATAATTATATAAAAAAACCACAGTATACATAATTGACTGGTAGGGCGAGCAGCGATATAGGGAAAATAATAACGAGGGAAAATATAACTTACTTATGATTTGATTTTGTTAAATTAAATCCAGTTAGTTATGTTATATAATAAAGCCTAGGTTGCACCTCGTGAACAGAAATTAATGGTAATTGTCATATTATGCCTTTTTTTTTTCTCGAGCCGTTCAGTCTTAGTGTTTGGATAGGGTACGTTAAAATACGCTAATTTTACCATAATATGTTCAAACAGTTTAATATAACCATCGACAACTGACGGGAAGAGAAATATGCTAATTAAAATTCTAGCCATTAAAATCACGAGACAGAATGTGGCCCAATCACCCCTTTGTATCTGTAAGAGCTATTTTTTTATTGTATTACTTGAAAAGGAACATTTATTTGCGTTTTCCGGTCAGGCGCAAATAGTAAATTGCTTTCCTAAATGTTAGTAGTCGTATATAGTATTAGTATAATATATCTGCCTACCTGGACAACCGATTTTCCATCGTATTTAAAACATATACCTTCAAGAGACCTATAGTATTAATATAGAGAGTTGAAAGCAAAAAAAAAAAAAAAAAACATTATTAACACAAAAACAATGGGAGTTTGTGGGGGGATTCATGACATAACATCGATATCGGACATGGCCTGCGAGTACCGTATGGTACTAACATGCAGAAGGTCCTGGACCCGTATTCAATTCAATACTTAAGTTAAAAAAAGTAAGCTTTTTACTTAGTATTTGGCTGAGATAAAATACTTAGCAAATTTTGGTAATTAATTCACATTTTTGGCTAAGTATTTTACTTTAAATCTAAGTAAGCTCCCTACCAGACGTAAGCCAATTATTTGGAGGCCTTGATTGGCAGGCATGTGGTTTTCTTACACAGTATTATAGCCTGCGCGCATTTATATCAGCGCGCATTTATTGTAATGCGCATTACTTTTAATTGACCGTGAGACGTCACAATGCTTATCAGTAAATATTTTACTTAGATTTTGTATTACGTAAGTATAAGTCTAAAATGCGATTTGAATACGAGATAAGTTAATTATAATAGCCATTTACTTAGTAAATTTCTTACTTATGCTAAGTATTGAATCGAATACCGGTCCTGGGGAGTTGAGGATATATATATATATATAACAAACATATCATTTATCAATCAATCTATCAGGCTATAGTTCATCAAGACGTTGGACATAGCCCTCCTCATAACATTTCCAGTCTCGTTTGTCTATAGCTATCCTAGTCCAATAGATCATTTAGACTTCCAACAAATATAGCATTACAACCAATGGCATACATTGTGAGTAGTGCCATGGGAAATGCGAGTTGAAAGAAAATAACTGCCTAAAAATGTGTAAATGTTTACATTGTCAGTTTGGGATGCAAATAAGTAGGGATATAAGAAAAATATACCCCATGACTCCCACCCCACCCCACCACCGCGAGAAGCCCTTGAGCTGGCTGGGGCAGCTGAGAGGATTCCCATGATAAATTATCGCATGGACTTGTTGATAGTATTTGAACGCCCCCTCCTTTCATCTAACCAATTTCAAATTTATTTTTTTATTTACAGCAGTTTGTGAAGTGTGATTATTTTTTACTGATCTTGAATTGATCGTTCAAAGACATTAACATACTCGATACAATTTTGATGAGACAAAATCACACAAAAGCAAATCTAAACCACTTTTACAGTTTACATTACAGGTAGACTTTCTGTTTAATTTTGTCTACTTTAATTTCATTGACAAATGTATGGAAATCTACTCGAACTCACTGTAAATGTAGACTATACAATGCTTTCGAATATGTTGACGACTCGACAAGTTCAACCAAGTCTTCCTCGTCTGTGCACTTCACCCATCTCAGATGTAGCCGCTGTAGGCTCTTGGTTTGTTCTCTGATCAGTAGACCCAGTCCTCTCATCGTCTCTCTCGATACACTCCTCTTCTCTGATGGGAGTGACGGTGCTCTAAGCTTGATGTATGTGAGCTGCTGTCCTCCAGTCCGACGAAGACCAGCCGTGATCTGAGGTATGTCTCTCTCTGCATCATCGATAGTGATATCGATCTCTCTCAAGCCAGGAAGCGATGAGAGCAGACCTTCATAGCTTTGTGACGTCACACTCTTAGCTGATAGCTCTGTGACGGATGGAAGCCCAGGAGGAGATGAAGGGAAACTGAGAGAGGAGTCTGAGATGTTGAGATGGTTCAGTGAGGTGAAGGATCTGAGACAGGACCACATTCTGGCAGTCAACACAGTAGATAGCTGGCAATACTTTACGAGGAGTCGACACTCGTTCTGGAATTAGAACAGATAATGAAATACAGAGAGACTAAATGGTTACTGAATCACGTTAATGCCGTAATGCGAAACCGGGTACATAGCGAGACTCCTCCCCCTGTGATAACAAGGAAAAATATAACTCACTTATAATTTAAAAAAAATCTTTAATCCAGTTAGTATATGTTATATAATATAGCCTAGGTTGCACCTAGTCATATGGTAATTGTCATATTATGCCATTTTTTTCCTCCAGCCGTCCAGCCTTAGTGTCAAATGGGAGCCGCTACGACATTGCAAATAATGGGTACGCGTAGGGTTGTTTGGATAGGGTACGTTAAAATACGATAATTTTACCATGATATGTTCAAACAGTTCAATATAACCATCGACAACTGACGGGAAGAGAAATATGCTAATTACAATTCTAGCCACCAAAATCACGAGACAGAATGTGGCCCAATCACCCCTTTGTATCTGTAAGAGCTATCTTTGATTGTATTACTTGAAAATGAACATTTATTTGCGTTTTCCGGTCAGGTGCAAATAGTAAATTCCTTTCCTAAATGTTGGTAGTTGTATAGTATTAGTATAAGATATCTGCCTACCTGGACACCCGATTTTCCATCGTATTTAAAACATCCACCATCAAGAGACCTATAGTATTTTATATAGAAAGTTGAAAGCGAAAAAAAAAAACACATGACATAACATCGATATCGGTCCTGGGGAGTTAAAGATATATATATAACAAATAGATAATTTATCAATCAATCTATCAGGCTATAGTTCATCAAGACGTTGGACATAGCCCTCCTCATAGCATTTCCATTCTCGTTTGTCTCTAGCTATCCTAGTCCAAGAGATCATTTAGACTTTCAACAAATATAGCATTACAACCAATGGCATACATTGTGAGTAGTGCCATGGAAAATGCGACTTCAAAGAAAATAACTGCCTAAAAATTTGTAAATGTTTACATTGTCAGTTTGGGATGCAAATAAGTAGGGATTTAAGACAAATATACCCCATGACTCCCACCACACCCACCACCGCGAGAAGCCCTTGAGCTGGCTGGGGCAGATTAGAGGATTCCCATGGGAAATTATCGCATGGACTATTTGATAGTATTTGCATGCCCCCTCCTTTCTTCTAACCAAATTCAAATTCATTTTTTATTCACAGCAGTTTGTGAAGTGTGATTATTCTTTACAGATCTTAAATTGATATTTCGTAATACGTTCAAAGATATTAACATACTCGATACAATTTTGATCACACAAAATCACACAAAAACAATTTATTAGTCACCTTTTATAGTTCACATTACAGTTAGATTTTCTGTTTAATTTTGTCTACTTTAATTTCATTTAGAGATGTATGAACATCTACTAGAACTCACTGTAAATGCAGTCTATCCAATGCTTTCAAATATGTTGACGACTCGACAAGTTCAACCAAGTCTTCTTCGTCCAAGCACTTCATCCCGGACAGATTTAGCCACTGCAGGTTCTTGGTTTGTTCTCTGATCAGCAGACCCAGTCCTCTCATCGTCTCTCTCGATACACTCTTCTTCTCTGATGGGAGTGAATACGATGCTGTAAGGTTGATGTGTGTGAGCTGCTGTCCTCCGGTCCGATGAAGACCAGCCGTGATCTGAGGTATGTCTCTCTCTGCATCATCGATAGTGATACCGATCTCTCTCAAGCCAGGAAGCGATGAGAGCAGACCTTCATAGCTTTGTGACGTCACTCTCTCAGATGATAGCTTTGTGACGGATGGAAGCTCAGGAGGAGATGGAGGGAAACTGAGAGAGGAGTCTGAGATGGTGAGCTGTTTCAGTGAGGTAAAGGATCTGAGGCAGGACCAAAACTTCTCGATCATCTCGGTAGATAGCTGGCAGTCCTTGATATTTAACACGTCAATCTATGATGACATATAGAAAGAACAAGTGGTCGTTTTTACAACAGTTTAAAAGATTAAAAACTACAAGTGGAATAAATTTCTTGAGAGCAATAGTCATATCGATGGTTTTGAGAAGAAAGGAGAATACAGAAACAACATCAACAAAATCTGATGTAGAAATCAGACTTATAATTTATTTATGTTACGGGGCTTACATCCATCAAGCTATGCTTTTACCGTAGGCCCCTTAATATCCCCATTATATATATTTCTTGCATAACCAAAAATGACAATGGGAAACGTAAAATGTGATAATTAATTGTTTCAAATAAGTTAAATGTATGATACTTTTTTCTGTTCGGCAGGAAGTGGGAATTGCTTTCTTAAATATTACGAACAAAATAAGGCGTATGAACATGTACAATTAGAGTATACTTACATTCAATGCATGTTTATCGGAGTTTAGCGACCCAGAAAACCTATATCATTTCAAAGAGAGATCAAGGAGTGAAGGAAGACACATGAGCCACTTTAAACATTGGTGAATAATACATTACGACCCGAAAGTTTCCAAATAATGACAAATGTAGTCTCATTTCACCTAAAAATCCTTTTACACCGAATATTGTACGATACGAATATTATTTGGTAAAAAGTATGAAATATTTCGATCTGACAAATAAGGATGTGAAAGCCACATCTTATTCTATAACATTATATTCATTCGTAGAGAGCAGTCCTAATCTTCGAATTTTCATATCATATTTCATTAGATTGTTTGAGTAATTGTTTGAGTAATTACCAGGGAAATATCAGCTTACATAACTGACGTTTTTTAAAAACAAATTCTACACATTTTTCTCGAAGTCTAAATTTTAGTCATGATCAAATGATTAACGTTTTGTTTTTCTAGAGCATTACAAACAAATATAATTCCTGTTTTGACATCTTCTTTAAAAATCGTTTTAAACGTTGGGAAAATTACCTTACATTACATTTGCCTAAACATAACTTCAATATCATCTTCGGTACTCAATGACTGTTTTAGTTTTATCCAAGTTAAATCGACTTCAGGTGGTAATTAATGGACTGGTTTAACACGTGAGCTTTATTAGCAAGTGAAATAAAAGATCTATCGATGCCCATATCAATAACAAACAGTCAGCAAGAACTGCGAAAAACCAAGTAGGTCTACAGGTAAATACTTTAACATTAACAATTACCGCTTAGTGAATATATGCCCTCAACTTTCAGTGCTAGGCATTGTGTACACAAAGCATGATAAGAATCTTCTAAGTCAACCTAGTGTCGATATAGGTTATTTGTAAAATAATACTGTGGTTCAATTATCTTCAAAATCCATGAAGGATAAATCATGCAAACATCTTTCCAAATTTCAAAGATATGAAATAAATATATCCACATCATTATTTCTGCAGACAACACCAATAAATCAACACTTACTCCTTCTTTAAAAGCACCAGCAAAGAATGGAACTCTCTGAAAAAAGACCTGAGAGATTTTGTTTCACTATATACTTTAACGCGGCATTGAGGGACGGCACCGTCTAACATGCAGAAAAGCTTAGCTATTTTTTATTATATACCTCATACATAGATTGTCATTCACTGATTGGACAAAACTTTATCACATGTCAAGGAGCATTTCGATCTATCAAGTATTATTACGTCAGAGGGTTTGATAGCTACTATCAAACCCTCGGATACAGTCAGACCGCAGCGCGCGCGTTAATGAGGCTGAAAGCTGATTTTTACTCAGCGATATCTGGCGATCACATAACATTTACGTCTGCTGAATTTCCATGCGATTTTCAGTGAGATTTGTAGGGGTGTACATGTAGCTGCGTTTTTGGTCGTTAACTTCATTCAACATGGCAGCATGCAACGGAAAGTCACTCTCGAGATTTTTAGCATCAGTTTGATATGTAATTTGCCATATTTCGCAATTTGTAAACAATAATTTTTCACAACTTTTATTGACGTTATTTTTGTAACATTTCAACTGCTGTTTTGACCCGGGAATTTCACTTTTGGTTCCTGACTTTGGTACAAAATCAATTTGTCCACTTTGAGATTCGTTCGAAAGATGAAAAGTCACTGATCAAAAATATGTCAAAACCTAATTGACGCAAAATCATGTTCTTTTTATAATCATAGTAATTATGACCCTAAAAACCCGGAAATTACCAATTTGTTCTTTTTATGATAGCGCGAAATTGTGTGATTTCCTACTCGTGCACGCTCGCCGTCTGAGCAATGGCAATGCATAACTGATTATTAAACTCCAGGGAGCTCCGCCGCGCCATCGACTGGCCAAAAAAAAATAGAAAAATGATTAAAAAAGAAATAAAGCAGGAAAGAAACGTCTACATGGCAGGTGAGGTATTTGATCTCGGGTCCTTAGATTGTTGTCAAGACGGCTTGCGCGCACGTGCATTACAGGCGCACGCCACAACACATGGTTACCAAAATGTGGTATTCAGAATGTTAATAAACCAAAGCAAAACATATGTGACGTAGTTGACGTAGTTGACCAATCAGAACTCTCTATTATCACATCGGCAAAGTTGACTACTTTTTTTAATTATTCATGAACATGAGCGTGATCTTTTTTGGTTCCTGACTTTGGTATAGCGTAAAATATAATAATTTTGATATCATTGTAAAGAAAAATATTTATGCTTTATGCTGATTATAACATCTTCTTGACGCAAGAATGATTTCTATGTGAAAATCAGCCCTACTCTTTAGATAGATTTATCGTCGAAAAACCCCTTTTTCAAGGCGAAATATCTGTTTCCAAAATATATCTAACATGATTGACATATAAGTATATAGAGAGTGCAACTTCTTATCTTTAAAAAAAGACCCATTTCATGAGAAATGAACAATTATAAAGGCAAAAACTGCCGATCGGGAAGACCGTCTGCACTACTCATTACGTATGCAAGACACGTAAATTCTTGCATACGTGCTGAGTAAAATAGAGGGTTTTCGCACCGGCTGCGGTCTGACTGGATAGGACCCCTAACCCCTCCCGCGACTTAGTTGCGCACACAATTTTTTTGAGTTGCTAGGCTACCGCAATCGCGCGGTTACGCGCAGCGCGTAGGAATTCAATACTCTTGCCTTGAACTTGATGTTGGATTTTTCTTATTCTGGTGAGTAAATTCCTCTTGATCTCGTTTCCTGTTTTTTAGAGCTAGATCTAGACCTACAGCTAGACCTAATCATGAATCAATAAAAAGGATGAGGTATATAAAACAAATATGGACTGCTCTGTAATCGGATGATGGTGGGAACTACCACTCCCTCGGTGTGAACACCACTTTGAGAGTGATAGTTCCCACCATCATCATCATGAGCAGTCAATATTTGTATAACAGCACATCACTGTGTATCTGCATCAGAAATTCTTGTTTGCGTACAGACTGCGCGCACATATCCACCCAGAGTGCGTTAACCTTCATTTCATGAAGCGTGCACTTTTCAGGAAGAAGAAGAAGAACAGCGGGTTGATTTCGACAAATTATCCCCATGCCTTTTGCATACAGTGACTCGAATTGAAAGATGAGGGTGCTATATTCACAGTGCGTTGTTCGCTGTTTTAAGAGTACCTTTCTAGACGTGGTTTTTATAAGTTGTGTCTGACTGACAATTGAGTGGATAGAAGAAGAAAAAGATAATTAGACTAATTTCTGTTACTCACTGTTCTATAAACAGACTTGCTGACATTAAACGCATTGAAGACTGGACAAGATCGATCAATGCATTCTCGGGTCCGAAAAGTATTCCGGACAACATCGCCTGACATTCTGTGATAAGGAGACCAAGTCCGTCCATCCTCATTCTTGACATGCTTGATACATTCTCCTCTGAATGGAGAGAAGAAAGGTCGATGCGTGTGAGATCTTGTCCTGCCAGATACCGACGTAGACTAGTCTGGATCTGAGATATGTCTTCTGTCCTTGCATCTCCGATAGTGATATCGACCACTTCCAAGCCAGGAAGCGATGAGAGCAGACCCTCATAGCTTTGTGACGTCACTCTCTCAGCTGATAGCTTTGTGACGGGTGGAAGCTCAGGAGGAGATGGAGGGAAACTGAGAGACGAGTCTGAGATGGTGAGATGGTTCAATGAGGTGAAGGATCTGAGACAGGACCACAACTTTTTGGTCATCTCAGTAGATAGCTGGCATTGCTCTATCTCAAGCCTAGTATTCTGCAATAAATATAAACAGACAAACTCGATTTAAATATTGAGAATAAACGTGTGGACATACAGAATTCCACGTCAGTAAAGCTGAACTTACAAGTACTACATTCATATTCCGAGAATTAATTGAGTTATTTATACAACAAAACTGGAACTGTTTTTCAATTCCCTTTAATAGTAAAATCCAGAGGATATCCCTGTGTTGAATATTTCAAAGTGAAATGCATGCATCCGTATACCAAAAGTTACTCACCTGGACGTTGTTCTTTTTGTGTAGAGTACCACCTCCACTCCTACAAAGAATATTTGAAAAGGAATGAGGGGAAAATGTGATTCTTGAAAGCAACTATTGGGAAATAATATTACATTAATAGAGAATGCAAGTGAATTATGCATCCCCTCTTTAAAAAGGTAAATGAAAGCAACAATACTAACTATAATGATAATAATCATATTATAATAATGGTAAATAAAGTAACAAATATAATCATGATAATGATATCAATACTAATAATAACATCCATGAAATACCATTTTAATACATTATTTGGTGTTCATGCCGTCTTAAAATTAAAAAAGCGACATTAACAAAAAGATCTGCAGTGACCAAAGTTCGCAGAGTTTTTTTGAAAATACTAGAAAATGTGATATTTGATCCATTTTACACAAATTTATTTATTTCAATTATTAGCAAATGGAGGGCAAAGTTTTTAACTACGAAAACTACACAAATTTATCGTCAAAGGATTCCGGAGATATCGCGATCTAAAATTCGATGTCGGATTGGCCTGCGCGCTGTAACTCACGAAAAAGTCATAAAAACAACGAGACCTTAATACTTCGTGCACGGAGGTTTTCGAAAAATTCAATCAATCAAATGTAAGATAATTTGATATTTTGCAAGGAAAAATATCATACAATCAGTTACTACCAGGGCGGCAATGTTTAGGGGGAGGGGATCGTCTCCCCCCCCCCCCCCTTCCCGGACAATTTGAAAAAGTGCACACACAAAAATGTATAGCAATTATTGTTGACTACCGACTGCAACACTTTTTTCTTTGTTAGGCTCTGAAGGGCCCAAGAGTGCATTGTTTGGACTAGGCCTAGATCTAGGCCTAAATCAAAATGAAAAAATCTTCTCGCTCGGTCGCTAGCTACAGCCCCTCGCATAATGTCCTTCAAAATGTACAAGTAAATATTGCAGAAAATGTGTATTTCGTTGGTATCACGTAAGCACAGTTTAAAGTTTAAATTACATTATTTGTATGTGTACAATAATAATATTAAGATAAATGTAGATCTAAGTTAGATCTAGATCTAGATCAGTGCTAACAAAATTAATATTTCGCTCGCTCTTTGTGTTGAATTTTATTTTTTAAGGAGTCCCTTCCAGCCTGGTTATACAAATATTGTCGCCTGAATTCCTAAGGGGAAATGGTGCCCATCTTTCTAAAAAATAGTATTATTAAGTCAAACTCAAGGTCCTTCGTTACATGACTAGATCTAGATCTAGATCTAGACTAGGCCTAATTAGATTTTACTAAAAATTGACCTAGATCTAGGTCTAACTGTTAGTGTTAGAGATCTAGGCCTAGAATCTACTAAATATGTACAACCCTTCGCCTCGGACTGCACACTAATTACCGGCAATGTAAAGGGGAAGTGTGAAAAAAACATTTACTATAATACTGTAATGTTTTAATACAACAAAGCTTCAAAAATATGTGAAAGTGTAAGGGGGAAGTCACTTCCGTCACCTTCACCCCTCTCGTTCACTAGACTCTAGATCTAACAAGTTAGGGTCTAACATAGATCTAGATCTAGACTTACTCCCTCGCACTTTGTCCCGGTCATTAAAAGAAATCGCCGCCCCTGGTTGGTACCATTTTTTATTTAGAATTGTAGTAGGAGTTACCCCCACCCCCATACAAGCCTCCTACCATAAGAGGGCGCCATTGGTCTTCTGACACTGGGACGACAAGCTCTTACAAGCTCCTAGCACGAGAGGGCGCTATTGGTCTTTCCACGCTAGGACGAGCAGATTGAGAACTAGACACGAACTGATACAAGACTTGCGAGCATTCCGAGTACAAACATATCGGTAAGTGCCTTCTCTGTCTCTTTTGTAGTATTTAAGAAGTATAACCTAGTAGTCAATGATCCATAGATCAGGACTACTTCATTGGCGCTGCGAGCAAATTGCTTTCTTGCATTTGCGGTGATTTTTAAGACTTGTGATTTTTGCACAGCGAGCACGGCTGCCCTAAAGCATAGGTAGACATATGCGGTCCGATGCGCTGGGCTAAGCTGCTCGCTGTGAGTTGCTATAATCAGTAGGCTAGATTTTAAGTTAAATTTCGAATTTTCGTCTTGGGCAGGGCGGATTACTCTGCTTTGCCTATTTCGTAATTTTTTGTGTATAATTCTCTGTTGTTTCGTGTGAGTGTTTCGAGCCGGGCTGTAATATTAGCCCGGTTTAAGACATTTTTGCTGTGATTTTTTTTTTTGGTTGATCGTCTGCTCTCGCAACCTCCAAGTGTAGTTCCGTCACGGCTGTATGCGTGCCTGGACTTATTCACTGGGGGTTTGAAGGCAGTGCGATTCGAGTGTGCGTGTTTGAATTTTCTGTAGCGAGTGTTTGAGCTTTGTTTGTGGTGTGGGGTGTCTGATTAGGCATCGTTTTGTGTTGAGCGGTTGTTTGGTACGCGAATTCGAGCCAGGCTGTAATATTAGCCCGGTTTGAGATATTTTTCGTGGGCGTGCTATTTTTTCCAAGCGCGCAGGTTTTGGCGGCTGCAGGTTTTGGCGGTTGCAGGTTTTGGCGCGCAGGTTTTGGCGGCTGCCGGTCGCGGCACAGCACTTGGCTACACACTGCAGCGTATTTGATTCGGCGGAGGGATATTTTTTAGTCCTTCTCCTTCCGATCGACGCCATCTTGTTTGCGGTTGTTTGGAACGCTGACAGGACTTTGTTTTGCTTGCTGCCGTTTCGCAGATTGTTGGAAAGCTAAGGCTGTTTTGGACGATTGGAGTGGGGTAAGTTTTGGAAATATTCCTTGTTGCTTTGTTTTTTAGTATTTCTTTTTTCGATTTGGTGATTTGAAGCCTGTTTTGCCCGGATTTTGGGGCGGGTTGATTGTGCCATCATTTTTTGAGTCTAGACCTGGATCTATTATTAGGTCTGGGACCTGGGCC
This sequence comes from Strongylocentrotus droebachiensis, assembly GCA_035222895.1. Taxonomy (NCBI): domain Eukaryota; kingdom Metazoa; phylum Echinodermata; class Echinoidea; order Camarodonta; family Strongylocentrotidae; genus Strongylocentrotus; species Strongylocentrotus droebachiensis. Next base: position 23,499 of record JAVYIG010002210.1, read on the forward strand.
TGCTTTTAGTGGTTGATAGCAGTAGGCTGTCTGTAGTGTTTTAGGTGCGTGAGTGATTGGTGTTTGTGCGTGTTGTGTGTGGACCCACCCACTCAGTGTAGTGCGGGAGTCCTTTCAAAAATAAAATAAATAAATTAAAAAAAAAAAAAAAAAAATCAACCAAATAAAAGAGAAATCTTGTGTGATTATCTGTGTTGGAGTGAATTGAGTAAGCTGCACCTAGAAGAATTCTAGTTAATTCTAGTTGATTCTAGTAAATTTCAGTTAGGAATTTAAGGAACTTATTTTTCCGTCGGGTGATTTCCCCGACGTGAATTAGACTAGTGGTAATTTAGTGGACTATTTTAAGGCTTTTGCGATTATAGTGTCGCTATGAGTATGACGGATGGGGAGGCTAAGCTCCCCATTAATGCGTGTTCTTTTGAAGAACTCGCAGTCATGCCGGGGCTAGCTCCTGCGCAGGCCGGGATCATTTTGGGTCTCCGGACTGAGCATGGGAATATAACCCCGGAATTATTTGAAGCGTCCCCAGGGCTAGTAGAGTCCAGGGGGCTTCTAAGTGGGTTCGACTTTACTCCTCGGGAGAATACCCGGGGGGCAGGGGGGGCTCCCAGTCAGGATAGGGTTAGCCAGAGTGTTTTTTCTACTCCGTCGGGGCAGCGGGCCCCGAACACTAGCACCCCCTGCGGAGCTCAGGCCCAGGCAGGGGGACAGCAATACCCATATGATGTGTATCCGCCTCCATTTTCTAACCAAGGGGATGTATCTGGAAGGCCCCGGGGCGTAGCCCCGACTGGATTTTCCACCCCCGGGGGAATGAACCAGTCGCTGGACCCTCAGGTGTCCTCGTATAGAGCTAGGGGAACCCTAGGGGAGGACAGACCCTCGAGTTATCAACCCTTGGGGAGGGCAGACCAGGCCCCCAGGGGAGAGTCAGGAGGGCGTTCTTGGTTGGGGGGCGTGGCCGCAATGGAGCAGGGGTGCACAAACCCTGAGGGGCGAACTAATCGAAGGGGGGTAGATGTGGGGCGGGCCCCGCCCTATCCTGGATTTAATGCCAGGGATATCCGTGAGGAATTCCAACCCCTAGTAGGCCGGGAGGGTAGTCCCATCCCAGGGAATCAGATACATCGGGCTTATGCCCCCAGGGGGGATAGGCAAGGGGGAAACACGGGTAGGGCATCCTACCAGCGACTCCCCAGGACTGTTTCCTTTGATGGGCGCGGAAACTGGAGGGCTTTTCTCCATAAATTCACTGCGTTTGCGGACCAGCAGGAATGGGATGGGCCCCAGAGAGTGAATCAGCTAAGTTGGTGCCTAGAGGGGAAAGCGGGAGATTATTTGAGCCTGACTCTGGAACAAGAGCCGGACCTGGAGTATTTCACGCTGGCCCGAAAATTGGCGCATCGCTTCGACCACGGCGGATTGCCGGAATCTGCCCAACTCGAGTTTGCGTCGGCCAAGCAGGGGCCGGAGGAATCCCTGCCTGAGTGGTCTGATCGGGTGCTCGGGTTAGCTCTCCGAGCATTCACCGGGGTCCAGGGGCCCTACTCACAACAGCAGGCGGTACTCCGCCTGTGCCAAGGGTGCTTAAATCGGGAGGCGGGATGTCACGCGCTGACTCAGCATCCCGCTACCGTTGGGGAAGCGGTAGGGCATATTCAGTGGCACCAACATGTGTACCGGGCCATGTACGGGCGGGTGCGTCCAGGTAAGTCGGTTGCCTTTGAGGATGCGGGGGAAATTGAAGTCCGCCAAGTGGACTTATCCCCCCAACCTCCTAGCCGACCTGAAGACGGGCAACTCGCTGCAGTAGAACGCCGAATGGTGGAGCGCCAAGGCCGCATAGAGGCCCGGGTAGCTAGTATGGAGCCCAGGGTAGCTAACATGGAGCCCCGGGTAGCTAACATGGAGCCCCGGGTAGCTAACATAGAGCGGGATGTCCGGAAGCTCCTAGAGACCCTACAGTCAAGGCCGGCGGCTTCCCGGGAAAGAGCCAAGTCCCCGGGGGGTGACCGGTGTTATGCTTGCGGGGGACAAGGGCACTACCGGAACCAATGTCCCACAGCTCGGGGGGACAGAGGGAACGCGCGGGTTTCTTGTGTTAACTGCCGAGAAGCGGGAAACTCCAGCGGGTCGGAGGAGGAGGCCAGTCCCCGACCCGACCCGAACGAGGCCAGCCACTAACAGGGTTACCGGTTAGTCGGGCGGTTATTCCTCAGGAAGCGTTAAATCAGGTGGGAGAGCCTGGTTCCGGTGGGTTGGGATTGATGGAAGCCACCACGGAGCTGGGCGAGGCACTCTCCCAGTACATAGAGGAGGTTACATTTTGCGAACCTTCGGATCCTCCACAGATGATCGGGTCGCTGGACCCGATGCCGGAGGCCGCCTCGGATCTGGAGCCGGATGTCACCTCGGATTCGGAGCCGGATACCGACCTGGATCCGGAGCCGGATACCGCCCTGGATCCGGAGCCGGATGCCGCCCCGGATCCGGAATCGGAGGAGGAAGGGGCGGAGGTAGTGGTTTGCCGACTACAGTCCAGTTCCTCTCTTACTATCCCAATAGTGATAGGGGGTTTCTCCCTTAAAGCAATAGTAGATACGGCGGCGGAGGTGACGATCATCTCGGATCGGGTGCTACAGCACCTGGAACCGCAGCCGGAAAGACGGCGGGAGGCCGTGTTACATGCTGCGGGACGGAATATGAGCATGAGGGGGTCGGTGACGGGGCCAGTGAGTATTCTGTTGGGAGGACAAGAGTTCTCCGAGCAGCTATATGTGGCACCCATTTCGGACGACATGTTATTGGGGATGGATTTTCTCCATAAACATAAGGCGGTGATTCACATGCATCATCCCAGGTTACTGCTGGGGGGAGTGGAAATTCCCATGCAGCATGGGGACAACCCCAGGCAAATGGGGGTAGCTAGAGTGTATGTCCGAAAGAGGGTAACCGTTCCTCCCAATGCTGTTAAGCGGGTTACAGGGGTATTAGACCAACGGTTACAGGATTTTGTATTTGAACCGCTGCTGAACCTACCTGCTATCTTGGTTCCCTGTTCCTTGCATGGGGCGGGGAAGAGTGCGAAGGTATATGTGATCAACCCCACGGACCGGCACCTGAAACTCACCTGTGCAGACGTCCTTGGGGAGGCGCGAGAATACCAGGAAGAAGAGGCTCTGGGGGAGGTTCCTGCTGGCCCAAGTGTGGTGGTCTCCCAAATCAAAACGGAGGGAACCGAAGAAATCCCGCCGCACCTAACCGACCTCTACGAGCGGTCCTCAACCCTTTTGTCGGAAGAAGAGCGAGGCAAACTCCGGGAATTATTAATTCGGTTTTCGGGGGTTTTCGCTCAGGATGAGTTCGACTTGGGGAATTTTGACGAAATTGAACACTCCATCGACACAGAGAGTGCTGCTCCGGTGAAGCAGAAAATGAGGCGTACTCCGCTGAATTTCGCTAAGGAGGAAAAAGCACACCTGGACAAAATGGAAGGGGCAGGGATAATTCAACCTTCCCAGTCGGAGTGGGCCTCAGCCCCAGTCCTCGTCCGGAAACGAGACGGGGGAGTCCGGTGGTGCATAGACTATCGGGCATTGAATGCAGTAACCCGCAAGGATGTATATCCGCTGCCGAATATCGAGGAATGTTTGGATACCTTGGCGGATAATGCTTGGTTTTCTAAGCTGGATGCAAATTCGGCTTACTACCAAGTAAAAATTAAGGCGGGAGATCGGAAGAAAACCGCATTTACCACTAAGTACGGGCTCTATGAGTTTGTACGTATGGGGTTTGGTCTGTGCAATGCGCCAGCGACCTTCTCGCGGGCAATGGACCTGATCCTAAGGGGTATAAATTGGCAGACTGTCTTGGCCTTTCTGGATGATGTGGTCGTCCTGGGGAGATCGAGTAAGGACCATCTCGCCAACTTAGAAGAGGTCCTGGGAAGGTTTGAGAAATTTGGGCTTAAATTGAAGCCTAAAAAGTGCGTCCTTTTCCAGGAAAGGGTAGAGTTCTTGGGGAGGGAGGTGAGTGCCAACCGGGTCCACCTCCGGGAGGAGCACATCCGGGCAGTCCGCCAATGGCCCACTCCAAGGAAAACAAGACAAGTCGAGCAGTTCTTGGGCCTGGCTAATTATCACCGGGCCTTTATCAAGGACTACGCTGCGATTGCGGTTCCCCTCTACCGGATCACCGGGAAACAGCCGTTTCACTGGGGAATAGACCAACAGCATGCCTTTGAGGAAATTAAAGATCGCCTCACGGAGGCCCCCGTACTCACTATGCCTAACGGCCGGGATTCTTTTGTTCTGGATACGGATGCCTCCAATGACGCTATTGGGGCGGAACTCCTTCAGGTGCAGGGAGGAGAGGAGAGGGTAGTATCCTATGGCAGTTGTGCGCCGACCGCGGAACAGCGGCGGTACTGCGTCACCAGGCGGGAACTGCTAGGGGTGGTTAAATTCACTCGGCAATACCGCCACTATCTGCTAGGGAAACCGTTTGTGGTCCGTACGGATCACAGCAGCCTCACGTGGCTTCTCCATTTCAAACACCCCCAGGGGCAGTTGGCTCGCTGGATGGAGGAACTCAGCCAGTACGACATGCGTCTGGAACATCGTCCGGGCAAGAAGCACGCGAATGCTGATGCTCTCTCTAGGGTTCCACTGGCCGAGCCCCTCTGCGAGGAGTACCGATTGGGCTTTAGCCTACAACATCTGCCGTGCGGAGGGTGTGGGTACTGCTCCAAGGCTCACCAGAATTGGGCCGCCTTTGGGGAGGTAGTCGACAACATAATCCCTCTTGCTGGCCGTGCCGCGATGGTGGGGGCCTCGCCGGAATTAGAACAGAAGGCGGGTATCGGGAGGACCCATGCGGTGATCTGCACTTCTTCTTCGGAAGCCGGAGCCGCGATGGAGGAACCCGCTATAAAGACCGTAAGATTAAGGCCTGTTGGAGTCGCGGACGGGGTACCCTTGCCCGAGGACAGGGTGCGGGCCGAACAAGAAAAAGATCCCACTCTGAAGGCGCTGAGTAAATGGCTAGAGGATCAGCAGGAACCCGATGAGGCCACCATAATGCTGTGGGGTCCGGAGGAGAAGTTCCTCTGGATTAACAGGACTCAGTTCACGCGGGTCGAAGGGGTCATTTGCAAAGGGGGTGAGGATCAGGGTTTATTGCTGCTAGTGCCCAGATCATTGAGGGAGGAAGTCATGTATGCAGGTCATGACCTTCCGGCTGCGGGTCATCCCGGCAGGGATCGGACCAAGTCATACATTCGGGTCAAGTACTTTTGGTACAAAATGGGCCAGGATGTGGCGGAGTATGTCCGAACTTGCCAGGCCTGCAATCAGAACAAAAAGACAACCAGGTATGGTAAAAGTCCCATGCGCAATTACCATGCGGGGGCACCTATGGAGCGGGTTCACCTGGACTTTCTTGGGCCTTTGCCTAAGTCATCCAGAGGAAACGAGCACATACTCATGATGGTGGACCAGTTCACCAAGTGGGTAGAGTGTATCCCACTACCGTCTCAGACGGCGGAGGAGACTGCACGTGCTGCAGTGGGGGAATTCTTCTGCCGCTTCGGCTACCCGTTCGCGGTATTTACGGATCAAGGGCGCAATTTCGAAAGCAAACTCTTTAAAGGAGTTTGCAAGGTCCTCCTGATTCACAAGGCCAAGACAACACCGTACCGACCTTCAGGAAATGGCCAGGTAGAAAGGTATAACCGTACCTTGATGGATGCAGTCCGGTGCTACGTGGGGCGGAACCAAAATGAATGGGACGAATATTTGCCACAAATCTCCGGAGCACTCCGGGCTACAGTTAACCGGAATACCGGATATACCGCTAACCGGTTGATGCTCGGGCGGGAGGTGAACCAGCCAGCCCATTTAATGTATCCCCTCCCCAGGGGCAATTTGAGCCTGGATCGAGAGGAGTACTTGAGCAAGCTGGTCAAGGCAACCCAGGCGGCGCATGAGGCCGCTAGGGCCAATCTACAGAGCGCCCAGAAACGGATGAAGCGCGATTACGACGTGCACTCGTTCCGTCGGCAATTCGAGGAGGGTGATCCAGTGTATGTCCTTGACACTGCACAGGTCAAGGGCAGATGTAAGAAGCTGAGCAGCCCTTGGAAAGGCCCCGGGAGGGTGGTTAAGAGGCTAACCCCCGATCTCTATCGGGTAAAACTCCGGAAGTCAATTTCTACTGTCCATCAGGATCGCCTCAAACCATGCCGGGACCGGGAGTTACCGGAGTGGTGCAAGGAGAACAGGCGAGTCGATCCGGAGGCCTTGTTCTGTCTATGTCGTCAGCCATATGATGAGGCCCGTTTTATGATTGGCTGCGACGGCTGCGACGATTGGTTCCATGGGGACTGCGTAGGGGTAACCCCCAGCGAGAGTACCCATATTGATAAGTACTATTGTCCTCTGTGTGTGGAGCAAGGAAAGAGGTAAGGTTAGGAGTTGTTATTTTGGGGCGGGAACTAATTATGTTTCCGCCTTTCTCTTTTCTTCCCTACAGATGGAGGAAGCAGTGAACTTACCACTACCAGAAGATCCGGGGGATTTCTCGGATCTTGACGACATTTCAGAGGGAGATGGGCTTTTGGCGCCCTCTGAGGAGCAGGGGGGACCCGGGTTTTTCGATAGTTCTGGGAGTACCGTTATGGGAGGGGCGGATATGGCACCTCCAGGGGGGGAAGTGGTGGCCCGGGGTGTCCTGGATTGGCTCGGGAGGGGTAGGCGCCTTCCGTATCCGGGTGTAATTGTGCGTATGGCCCAGTCGCAGCTTCCCTGGGACGTAGTCCTGGGATCCCTCGACAGGGCGTATGGGCGGGCTGTCACGAGCGGTGATGCGGGCTGGGTTGGGTGCCTGCATGAGTACCTCCGGGGGCGTTTGCCCCTGGAGCAATACATCGGCAGGTTTCCGTTGCTGGGGGCCGGGAAGGGAATCAAGGAGGAGGAGGACGAGGTACTTATGTACTTCGACCCCAGTACTCCTTGGTGGGAGCCGGGCATGGTTGAGAGCCAGCGCTTTCACCACGGCCTGGCCCAACTGTCACCATTCTGGGGGAGGGCTTCCATGTTGCCTTCCACCTTGGGCAGCGGGCGGACCCAGGGAACACCGTTCCCAGGGTCAGGGATAGAGGATCTAACAGAGGTTCAGGGCACTATGTGCCCGGAACCTGCTGAGGTTCCTCCACCCGATATCCAAATGGGTTTGGGGCCGCGCGAAGAAGAATGCATGGACACCGGGAATTCCTCTCCTGGTGCCGGGTCAATCTCTTCAGATGTCCCCGAGACATTTCCGGGGGGCGCGAGTGCGCAAGGCTCCCGAGGCGGGGAACAGTTTTCCGGGGAGGGTATAACCTCTCGGGAGGATGGATCTCCATGCCAGGATGCGGGCGCAGTAGGGCGCCAGTCAAGCCAAGACGCGAGGTATCAGGGGGGCCAGGGTAAGCGGCCGTTGAGCGGGTCCGTCGCGGGACCTGCTAAAAAGCATAAGGGGAGGGGGCCGTGCCCTATGTGCGGAACCCGCCCTAGCGTCAAGCTTAGGCAGCACGTCTACGGGCATATGCCTGTAGCGTTGCGACTATGCCAGGGGAAACAATCTACCGGGGTGCCCCGGATTCTCCAGCAGGTGGCCTGCCTGAGGTTCCTGGCGGAGAGCATCATGGGTTCTCCCCGTCTGGAAGGGCTCATGGATTACGTTAATGAGGAGGCACCGGACGAATGGGAGTGGAATATCCCGGCTGCGATGGAGGAAGATATGTTCCACTATCTTGAGCAGTCGGGGGGTGCCATTCCCAGTCAGATCTGTGCTCGTCCCCTCAACACGCCGGCGGCGCTCCTCCACTGGCGCATTCTAGCTTGGCTGGCCTCCCAGTTAGATGACAGGCAGTTTGATCATCTGCATTTCCTTGGGAGGATTCCCGAGTTGGAGGAAACTGCGCCGGTGAAGTCCGAAGGCGGGAATCTGGAATTCGTTGCTAAGGAGGAGCGGCGGGGCACTGTACCGCCATCAAGAGAGGGGGGCGGGATCAAGAATCCTGTCCATGTACCTCATGTTGCGGGTGCGGTTTCACCGCCTGCAAAGGTGAGGGTTCCAACTGTGCGCTCCAGGGAGCCAGGCAATACTTATGCCCGGGTCGTTTCTAAGCCTCCTATCCCCCTGGTTTTCGATAGCCACTTTCATTTAGATCGGCTAGAGGCCAGGGTGGGGAAGAGGGGCCTGGAGTGTATAGAGGCCATCTCAGGCAGGGAGCCACGGGTGCCGGTGCGTCTCTGTGGGGGAGTCATAAATTATTGTGACCCCAAGAGACATCGGGACATACGGTTCCCTGACGACCGGAGGTGGAAGGTAGCAGTCGGGGTGCACCCGAAGCACGCTCACACAATCGACGAGCCAGCCCTGGACGCCCTGGGCAGGCTCATATGCGACGCCAGGGTCAGCGCCCTGGGGGAAGTGGGGTTAGATTACTCCCTGCCCCCAAAGACGTGGGGGACCCAGCTGAACCTTTTCCGGGCCATCCTGGATAAGGTCGGTGCCACCGGCAGGGTTTTGATCTTGCACATCCGTGGGGAGAAGGGGGCTCCAACCTCCGATGGACCTTCCAAGGTTTGTAGGCAGGAGGTTCAACGGCGGGTGAATCGGCATCAACGCATCCATATTCACTGCTGTACGATGGGACCTTCTGAAGTTGAAGCGTGGGGAAAAACTTTTCCCCATGCGTACTTTAGCTTCAACGCGCTAGTGCGAACCTACAACCGGGAACAGCGGGCTGCCCTTTGCCTGCTGCCGCGGAGTCGGCTGTTGCTTGAGACTGACTCTCCACATTTACCCGTTGGGGGTGGCGTTATTTACGCCACTCCCGCCTACATCGGGGAGGTGGGAGAGTTGGTTGCTGAGATAAGGGGTGACCGTCTGCAGGCCCTCTTGGAGCAAACTCGGGTCAACGCCCAAGCGCTCTACGGCCCGTAGGTCGAGTGTCTACGGGAACATTTGTTCCTGTAGCACTAAGTTTTCAGGGCGCGCTTGAAGGTGGGAACTATTGAGTTCCTATCTCCTTGTTTTTGCTACATTAGCTACGGGAACTTCTGTTTCTGTAGTGCTAAGTTTTCAGGGTGCGTGTGAGGGTGGGAACTATTTAGTTCCTATCTCCTTGTTTTTGCTACATTAACAAAAACATATACCGTAGGTCGGGTGTGCACGGGAACTTTTGTTCCTGTAGCACTAGGGGTCCGTTAAATTTTCAGGGTATACTTGAGGTGGGGATTATTTAGTCCCTATCACCTTGTTTTTGCTACATTAGCAAGAACATATACCGTATGTCAGTAAGCTTTTTGGATTTTTAGTATTTTTTCCCTAAATGCCCGTTGGCATATGTTTTGGTTGTTCCAGGGGGGACTTTTTTCCAAATGGCCCGCTCCGTGCTATAGTGGAACTGACGCCTCCTTCCTACGCCGGAGTGACCTAGGTGGGTTTCTGGTTCTCCAGTCACGCTCCGAAAAACCTGAGAAACATACCTCTCGGGTAGGTAAGATGGCGTCATAGCCTGGGAGGACAAGCGGATGGCTCCCCGCTATGGGGGCGTGGATTGTTTCGGGTAGGGAATCTCCCCCTGGCAATTGTAGTGTTAAGTATTAAGTATGTTGGTTTTTTAATGAATAAAACAAAAATATTTTCAAGTTGTATTTACCCCGGGTTTTGCTCGTTTGGGGTCTCGTTTGGTATGTTTGATACATGTTTTTTAGATTAGGATGTTGTACGGCCACAGGGGAGGGAAACGCATAGTTTTTTTTTCTATCCGGTTGTGGGTAAGATATTTCACTGGGTTTATTTCAATTGGTCCTGGGTTTTTTAAAACGGGGGGGAATGTAGTAGGAGTTACCCCCACCCCCATACAAGCCTCCTACCATAAGAGGGCGCCATTGGTCTTCTGACACTGGGACGACAAGCTCTTACAAGCTCCTAGCACGAGAGGGCGCTATTGGTCTTTCCACGCTAGGACGAGCAGATTGAGAACTAGACACGAACTGATACAAGACTTGCGAGCATTCCGAGTACAAACATATCGGTAAGTGCCTTCTCTGTCTCTTTTGTAGTATTTAAGAAGTATAACCTAGTAGTCAATGATCCATAGATCAGGACTACTTCAGAATTTTGATGACATTTGCTCTCAAAATAAAAAGATTAACAAACCCTTGTCGGCAAGTTCATGTTTTTTTCTCGGAACGGACGCAAAAGACTACAACATTTGCCGATCTTTTGTCAATATTTGTCTAATTTCACCTCAAATTCAATTTCGTCTCTCGGTAATTTTAGGTTTCTCTTTCCATTAGGCCTAGTGATATCAGACTTTCGAAATCTTACCGATTTGTTGAGATAGCGAACTATGGTCACACCACCATACATCAATAAAGATCTAGACCTAGAGCTAGATCTAATATGCCCTAGGCCTAGTAGTAGATCTAGTACTACTACTAGGACTAGGTCTAGTAGTAGTAGATCTACCTACCCCGAATTCAAGTACGTTAGTTGTTTAGTCTTGACAAACAGGTCTACCAAGGCTTCTTCGTCTCTGCCCCTCACCCCGGACACATGCAGCCGTTGTTGGTTTTTGGTTTGGTCTTCAAATAGAAGACTAAGCCCTCCAATTGTCTTTCCTGATTCAATTTTCTTGTATATGTCAAGCGCTGTCAAAGCGGTAAAGCGTGTAGGCCTAGTCTGATATGAACAAATAACTGTTCAACCATAGCCCTAGTCTGACTCATAGACCTGGATGCGGAGGTGATCTGAAAAGTGTTGCTCGTCTCTGCAACATCGATAGAGACATCGATATCTCTCACTCCAGGTATCGATAAGAGCACTCCTTCGTAGCATTGTGACGTCACTCTTTCGGCTGATAGGTTTGTGACGGATGGAAGCTCCAGAGGAGATGGAAAGAAACTGAGAGAGGAGTGTGAGATGCTGAGCTGTTTCAGTGAGGTAAAGGATCTGAGGCAGGACCACAACTTGTCGGTCATCTCAGTAGATAGCTGGCACTGCTGTATCTCAAGCCTAGTATTCTGCAATGAATTGCAAACAGACAAACTTGTCACTTTTATATACATCACAGAATCCCATGACAGTGAAGCTGAAATTACAAGTATTACATTCATATTCCGAAAATTAATTGAGTTCTTTCAAAAACAAAAAAAATGCAACTGTTTTGCAATTCCCTTCAATAGTAAAATTCAGAGGATATCCCTTTGTTGAATATTTCAAAGTGAAATGCAGGCACCCGTATACCAAAAGTCACTCACCTGGACGTTGGTCTTTTTGTGTAGAGTACCACCTCCACTCCTACAAAGAATATTTGAAAAGGAATGAGGGGAAAATGTGATTCTTGAAAGCAAATATTGGTAAATGATATTACATTAATAAAGAATGCAAGTGAATTATGCATCCCCTCTTTACAGAGGTAAATGAAAGCAACAATACTAACATAACAATAATGATAATAATCATATTATAATAATGGTGAAAAAGTAAGAAATATAATCATGATAATGATATCAATACTAATAACAACATCCATAAAATACCAATTTAATACATTGTTTGGTGTTCATTCCGTCTTAAAAATTGAAAAAAGCGACAGGAACACAAAGATCTACAGTGACAAAAGTTCGCAGAGTTTTTTGAAAATATTAGAAAATGTGATATTTGATCCCTGATTTCCCATATTTTACAAAAATGTATATATTTCAATTATTAGCAAATAGGCTGCCAAGTTTTTTAACTACAAATTGGTGCTACTTCAAAAACAAAATCGTCAAATGATTCTGGAGATATCGCGATCTAAAATTCGATGTCGGATTGGCGTGCGCGCTGCAACTCACGAAAAAGTCTTAAAAACAACGAGACCTTAATACTTCGTGCACGGAGGTTTAGTTTATCGAAAAATTCAATCAATCAAATGTAAGATAATTTGATATTTTGCAAGGAAAAATATCATACAATCAGTTACTACCAGGGCGGCAATGTTTAGGGGGAGGGGATCGTCCCCCCCCCCCCCCCCTAGACCGAATTTTCCGTCTCTTTCGTTCGTTAGCCTCTTATTGGGGTAGGGTCGGCCGGCTCTCTCTTTAGAGACGGAAACCGTCTATACACATTCCCTTGATAACGCCACGGCCATTTCAGGTCGTAGGGTTATGCCCCCAAAATCCCCCAAAATGTCATTTTACCTCGCTCATATTCAATTGTAAATTAGGCCTAGGCTATAATACATCGGTTCCACTTACTAACTTGATTGAAATAATCCGTTTAATGGTCCCTTTCAAGGAAATTATGGGTCAAAATCGAAATTCATGTTGAAAATCTTGCAAGCCGTGTTAAACTCTCGCTGCCGGAGTCATCTAAATCAATCTCATCCCTTCTAGTCTACGCCGAAGGCAAAATGATTATGAAGGAAAAACTGTGATAACGCCATTACGAACGTGTAGATGGCGCACAGTTTTTCCTTCATAATCATTTTGCCTTCGGCGTAGACTAGAAGGGATGAGATTGATTTAGATGACTCCGGCAGCGAGAACACGGCTTGCAAGATTTTCAACATGGATGTCGATTTTGACCCATAATTTCCTTGAAAGGGACCATTAAACGGATTATTTCAATCAAGTTAGTAAGTGGAACCGATGTATTATAGCCTAGGCCTAATTTACAATTGAATATGAGCGAGGTAAAATGACATTTTGGGGGATTTTGGGGGCATAACCCTACGACCTGAAATGGCCGTGGCGTTATCAAGGGAATGTGTATAGACGGTTTCCGTCTCTAAAGAGAGAGCCGGCCGACCCTACCCCAATAAGAGGCTAACGAACGAAAGAGACGGAAAAATTCGGTCTACCCCCCCCCCCCCCCCCGGACAATTTGAAAAAGTGCACACACAAAAATGTATAGCAAATGCTGACTACCGACTGCAACACTTTTTTTCTTTGTTAGGCTCTGAAGGGCCCAAGAGTGCATTGTTTGGACTAGGCCTAGATCTAGGCCTAATCAAAATGAAAAAAATCTTCTCGCTCGGTCGCTAGCTACAGCCCCTCGCATAATGTCCTTCAAAATGTACAAGTAAATATTGCAGAAAATGTGTATTTCGTTGGTATCACGTAAGCACAGTTTATAGTTTACATTGTATGTTATGTGTACAATATTAAGATAAATGTAGATCTAGATCTAGATCAGTGCTATCAAAATTAATATTTCGCTCGCTCTTTTTATTGAATTTTATTTTTTAAGGAGTCCCTTCCAGCCTGGGTATACAAATATTGTCGCCTGAATTCCAAAGGGGAAATGGTGCCCATCTTTCTAAAAAAAAGTATTATTAAGTCAAACTCAAGGTCCTTCGTTACATGACTAGAGTCTAGATCTAGATCTAGATCTAGATCTAATTAAATTTTACTAAAAATTGACCTAGATCTAGACTAGGTCTAGAGATCTAGGCCTAGAATCTACTAAATATTTACAACCCTTCGCCTCGGACTGCACACTAATTACCGGCAATGTAAAGGGGAAGTGTGAAAAAAGCATTTAGGCTACTATAATACTGTAATGTTTTAATACAACAAAGCTTCAAAAACATGTGAAAGTGTAAGGGGGAAGTCACTTCCGTCACCTTCACCCCTCTCGTTCACTAGATCTAACAAGTTAGGGTCTAACTAGATCTATAACTGTTAGATCTAACTTAGACTAGATCTAGACTTACTCCCTCGCACTTTGTCCCGGTCATTAAAAGAAATCGCCGCCCCTGGTTGGTACCATTTTTTATTTAGAATTTTGATGACATTTGCTCTCAAAATAAAGATTTACAAACCCTTGTCGGCAAGTTCATGTTTTTTTCTCGGAACGGACGCAAAAGACTACAACATTTGCCGATCTTTTGTCAATATTTGTCTAATTTCACCTCAAATTCAATTTCGTCTCTCGGTAATTTTAGGTTTCTCTTTCCATTTAAATAGGCCTAGACTGGGGTCTAGTGATATCAGACTTTAGAAATCTTACCGATTTGTTGAGATAGCGAACTATGGTCACACCACCATACATCAATAAAGATCTAAGTTAGACCTAGAGCTAGATCTAATATGCCCTAGGCCTAGACCCTAGTAGTAGATCTAATACTACTACTACTACCTACCCCGAATTCAAGTACGTTAGTTGTTTAGTCTTGACAAACAGGTCTACCAAGGCTTCTTCGTCTCTGCCCCTCACCCCGGACACATTCAGCCGCTGTGGTTTTTTGGTCTGGTCTTCAAATAGAAGACTAATCCCTCCAATTGTCTCTCCTGATTCAATTTTCCTTTCTGTGGTGTGTGCTGTCAAGGCGTGTAGTCTGATATGAACAGAGAACTGTTCATCCATACTAGCCCTGGTCTGATTCTTAGGCCTGGATGCGGTGGTGATCTGAAAAGTGTTGCTCGTCTCTGCAACATCGATAGAGACATCGATATCTCTCACTCCAGGTATCGATGAGAGCACTCCTTCGTAGCATTGTGACGTCACTCTTTCGGCTGATAGCTCTATGACGGATAGAAGCTCCAGAGGAGATGGAGGGAAACTGAGAGACGAGTCTGAGATGATGAGAGTATCTAACATCAAAAAGTCTTTGAGGCAGGACCATAGTCCACTCGTCACGTCGGTAGTTAGAGTAGACCCCTCGAACTTTACTGTCCTAACCTGAGAGAGAGGCGAGGGGGGGGGGGGGGGGCGGTGAAAAGAAAGAGAGATAGAAACAAATAGTCAGAACAGTTGAGGAAAATATCTATTTCATGCCTAGTCCATAATCTGGCCTGTTCTTATATTCATCTCTATAATATTCTCTGCACCTACTTCGAGCCACCCAAGATGGCGTTATCAATGAACTAGTACACCCTGCCTTTTCGCCGGGGGCAGAAGTCTATAATCTATTAAAACAATCTTACCCCTTTGACTTATAGTTATAGCGGAGGGATGGAAACTTAATCAATCTTTATAAAATTATTATTGTAAACACATTTTGTCAAATGAAAATGTGCATACCTGACGTTTAAGTTGCTTTGGAAGATTTTGCATCCCAACGACGGTGTAGACAGTCGGTGACTTTAGAACAATACTCTCTGCATTCACACATCTTTGAACCAACGAAGACACATTTTGTTCAGTACCCTTGGTCTCTGATGAGCAGTCAAGAAGAATGCGATATCGCTCACTCTCATCCAAAAAGCGGTTGGAAAGGAGCGCCTCCATTATTCGTATGCAAAGGCTGTCATCTGTGCCAGCAGCAAATCGGATGAGATTCTCATAGTCACCGATGTTTGCTTTGATGTTTCGCAGCAGTCTGTCCAACTTAGAAATCTTCAGTCGTAACATATATTTCTTCGTTTTAGCAGCAAGGTATTTCCCAGCCGAGTGTTCCTGAACGAGTTTATGATAAAACTCAATGGTCGTGGATGTGGTATTGTGGGATCGTGGGAACATTGTCGTTGGAATCGTCGTCTTGGATAATATCCCAAGCTCACATGCCCTATCAATGATAGCGGGAACTCTTCGGAAATCATGGGGCGTGAAGACTAGTTTGTTAGAGTCGTCGATTAGACCAGCTAAAGCAACCTTACCCAGCTTACGAATGATTTCGATTAGTTCTTCTTCTGTTATTTCGTCTTGTGTTATTTGTTTTTCTTTTGATTTTGCTCGGGCATTGGCATGGTGCATCAGAAAAACATTCACGCTGTCTAATAGTTCTGTTTGAGTTGCTGTTCCAGTGTTCAAAAGCTCCTCGCTCCATAAGTGACAGACCATGAGACAAAATAAAGGCGTTTTAACAAGTTCATTAATTAGTGGTTGGCCATCAAGGTAAAACTTCAGACCATGTCCATGACCACCACAAGGATTCGAAGTTGAAGCAAAGAACTTGTCGATGTACTCTCGTGAGCTCTCTTGCGAGAATCCTTCGATCCACATCTTTGTGTATACCCTTGGAAGTCCATCTTGATTGAAGAAGTTCTCTAGATGAGGGCGCGTTGTTACAAGAACTCTACACTCTGGAAATTCCTCCCAGCGGATGACACTGACAATGTTGCTCCCTAAGCTCCGGTTTGAAGAAGAAATACCCGCATATTCATCTAGTCCGTCTAGTATGATGTGACAGATTCCCTGATTCTTTCTGATGAAACTCTCTAGACCCTCTGGTGTGAGATCATCAACATCACTCAATAGTTGGGATTTGATGGCTTCTCCGATAGATGTAAGCTGACTTGTATTTCGGAATTTCACAACAAACAGAAGTGGCAGGTGTTCTAATGCTGACCCCTTTTCTCTGTGAACCCAGTCGTAAGCCATCTTAGCAACAGCCGTGGTCTTCCCTCGTCCAGCGGGGGCCGAAATGAGGATTCGAGCTGGCAGTCTGCCGTTTACTTTCGTTGAAAATATGTCAGCAACAGAACCCTGGAGTATTTCCTTCTTGTTCGTGTCTTTACCATGAGCGTCCTTCTGCACCATTGTGACAACCGTGTGCATATCTTCGAACTCAGCATAGTCAGTTTGGTCCCACGGTGTCATTTGAATTTTGCACAATTGATTTCGGTACTTGTTTTCCAACTTTTCACGACATTGCTGAACAGTCAAGGATTCCGAGATCTTCTCACTGTAAATATCTGAAAGATACAAGCATATAAGACTAAATGTCTTATTGCACTCCCGCAATCTCAGCCCCTTCCCTTTCTGACCCAGTAGGGTTCCGTAAGTAATTGTTTCATGTTCGAATATATCAAGTTTCATTGTTCCGACATTTGTATTTCTTCCCCATAAAGTAAAGGGCTGGAAACACGCTTAAAGGAAAAATCCAACATTAATGGCAAATTGCTCTGACATGAAGCAGAAAAAAAATAGAGAACCAGTCTGGCGAAAGTTGTCCTGTTCCCCATAAATTAAAGTGCTGGAAACATACTTTGAGGTAAAATCCAACATTAATGGCAAATCGCTCTGACATGAAACGGAAACAAAATAGAGAACCAGTCTGGCGAAAGTTTAAACAAAATCGAACAAACAATAATAGCGTTTTAAGTTGTTTAAAGTTGTAATCGCTATACGTAAATGACGCAAGGGAATGTCTAATTGGCCGAAACGGTAATGTTACTGTGATGTATAGTGGCGGACATCTCTCCCGTTTGTTCCAACACACAGAATGACTAAAATATCAATTTGTCGAAATGTGTTATTCAGTAGGATCTTCCATTTTAAAAGAACACATAATATACAATTATATGCTATCCATACAATATTTTGATTAGTGCCCCGAGGGGGAAGGTGCTTTTGAGAAAAACATAATTAATGTGTTTTTTTTTTTACACGACAAACGGGAGAGTTGTCCGTAACTACGTCACAATTCACTGACCAAATTGCCGATATGAGCTTCGCAATTCGCAAATATAGTGAGGACATGATTCAGAAATTCTTAGTTTGTTATGTTATTGATTCGATGTACAACTTTCGCTATTCAGTTTCTCTTATTTTATTCCGCTTTCACACAAATTTACTCATTGCAAAGGGTTAATCGCCCTTAGACTGGGAATTTCTCTTCAAATCGATACGAAAATCAAAGAAAGTTAAGACCCTTTTGAACTGGATTTTTCTTACATATATATTCAACAAATTGTTGGTTTAAAAAAGATTCAATTTACAAGTATTTTATTTGTACTGAAGCCGAGACGTATTATTGATAGAAAGATTAAAGCCGATGAACAAATATTAGTATATAAACGGAAGGCAGACACGGCTTTTCCCGGAGTCAAATTATGATCAGCTGAACACAGTAAATAGCATCATTATATTATCTACCCGCCCCAATGCGCTGCAAGAGACTCCTCTAAATAGAGACGACAGAGCTACAGACAGGGGGTGAATGAACTTGAAATGAGACGTTCCTGTCCTTTACCAACCTCATACATATAAGAAAGAAAAGTTCGAGAATGGACAGAAGTATACGAATTATATAAAAGGAAGATGAATACATAGTCAGAAGCGAGAAAAACAAGTGGAATACAAACTGATATACTATGTATGTTACCTTCGTGATTCGTGTGTACTGAGTCCGATCTGTCTGATTGGTTGATAAACTTATTTCTAGTGTCGTGAACAGCGCCATCTCCGGTTACCAATCCCTTGGCGGCTAACACTCTACGGGAAGCTGTGGAAAGTAGACCACGTATTACTTTATCATGTTATAATTTGTCTTTGTTATGATCTATTTGCATATGCATTTTTCAATATGCCTTTCTAATTCATGAAACAAACAAGAAAAATATACACATATTCAGGTTAAAGTATAAACATTATGTTGACATGTTGCCAGGTTAGTTTCTTCGATACCTCTTCATGGACTGCAACCAAAGTCAAATTAGAATTCTAAGAGGATCGAGTCTTTAATTTTGAGTATGAATTTTGTTCTGAATCATCCTATATTTTTTTTGCTCAACCTGCTAACAATATCAAACAAGGAAATTTTGGTTGTGTATACCGCAAAGAAAATGAAAGCTTAAAGGTGTACCAAACATTGAAGCATGTTAAAAACATATCTAACTTTGGATGATGTTTGAAGGTTTGCATGGTGGTATGAATAATCATGGAAGAGGTTTACGGTACACCATAGTTCGAGTAACTTTATATTTAAGTTTAAATCACAGTGTTGTGATTAGTTCAAGTTTGCATTATAGCAAATTGACCATGGTAAAATATCCGGGTTATTTCATTAATCGATATAATTAAAAAAGAAGAAGATCATATTAAGAATGACTTAATATTACCATTCTTATAATGTGTATCCACAATGGAACAGAGTCCACCGACCTCTGCTCCGTCCAGGGCATCTTCGAGTTGTTTCCTGGTGACACCCTTCATCTTTAGATCCCATTGAGATAGTAGGTGTCTCAGAGCCTTGTTGTAATCCTCTTTAAACCTCGTCAGCACGCTATGAGCTTCATTGTAGCTAAAACCCATTTGAGTGCAAAAGGTTGTATACTTTCCAGCTGGAAATTCTTTTGAGAGTTCGTCAAACAGAGCATCCTTGTATGCCATGATTATTCATAAGATGTGTTGCGATTTAATTCAGAAAACGAAACCCTGTGAAAGAAAGAATTAGAAATTATGAATTAGAAAGGTACAACCCCCATTTTTTCTACGAGTCTGAATGGGAACCGAAGGGGAGGGGGGGGGGGGGGGGGTCTGCAGCTTTTTATAATTATTGAATTACCAAAAGTCGGGCAACCACTACCCCGTAATTTGATAATCAGGTCCCTCATAGTCGGGTAGCGAGGTTATCGACTGATATGTTTAGTATATTTAGTATATTTCTATGACAAAGGTCCATTTAACTATACTTGTATTTAGACATGTCAGGTAAGCCATGCTTCATGATGATATTGTGGAAGTACATGTATATGCTTTCTCCCCCATTAATTATCACCGGTCAAATACGTGTACCCTGTTTGACTTACCCTAGGAAATCTAGTACTCTAAGACAACCGACATAAAATCACCTCAATATTCAGGATAAGTATTACCCTGATTACTATTCTTCTCAGACGACTACTCCTCTCGTAGGAAATTTACAACCCGGACAACATTTACCAAATATGCAAGCAAAAGTCGGGAAAGATGCCAATAAGTGTACTTAAAATAAAAAAAAGTTATGAAACATATTATATTGTCAAGAAATGTAATAAACATTCAAATCGCTGAACCCCAATGAAAAATACTTGGCTTAACCCTAATAAGGCCGGGGGGGGGGGGGGGCATTATGCCCCCCCCCCCCCTCCACGATTTTTCTGATTGTTCGAGAACGCATATGGATGGCGCCTCGCCGCTCGCTGACTTTTTTCTTTAGCGTCTTGCGCATCTTTAAAAAAAAAAAAAAAATCGGACCTATAGTTACAAGGTCACGTGACCTTTTGTTTTTGCATGTCAGCCCGAAAATCCCTCATTGTTGTGATTTGTGTACAAAACATATGGAAATGTCATTTTTCCTAAAAATAGATCAAACATTGGTTATTGGGTCTTGTTTAAAGTTTAGGTGGTTGTTTTGGGAGTCAAAATAGTTGAATTGTAGGAAGAAATGAAAGAAAAAAAAAATAACATAAATAAGTTAAAAAACAGTGAAATACATAAGAAATTATGAAAACAAGAGATAACATAAGGAATAAGCTGGCTCTTCCAATTTTTTTTGTCGTATCGTTGTTCTAAATGGTCTAATGAATATATGTAGTGAAAAAGAATGCTTAAATATGAATAATATAGGATTTATGGGTAAAAATGTGATTTTATGACGTTATTTGCATAAATTACCATAAATATGCAAATGAGGGATTTTTTTCAAAAAATTGAAATTATCATATTGTTCTATTCACTTCACTTGACATGCGTGCAAATTTTCGCGGAGATCGGCCGTTTCACGGCCGAGATCTTAGGGGGGGGGGGGCCATAATGCCCCCCCCCCCCGGCCGTAGTAAGACTTCAAATAGCCCGGCCTTATTAGGGTTAAGGGGTCCTCACGGAGAGAACATTATTTACACTGTTGAGACTACCGTGTGTACACAAAACGTTGTTTCATCTTTATGTACGTTTCATAGGTTTTGATTTACTGTTTGTTCATTCCAATTCATCAACATACCTACATTTACAATCGTATTACTTTAGATGAATGATAATAACATTGTATATCAGCTGTATACACGATAATAGCTCGAGTTCATCAGCCAGTCACGGGACACTATCCAAAGGAAAATGCAATAGGGAACGACAAAGAAAAAGATTGAGAGATGAGCTGCAACAGTACTGGGGAAAGGTTAATTGGCACCAACAAGCACTAAACTAGAGAGTCATTTGGAGACAGCATGCTGAGGCCTTGATCGACAATGGCTGAAAAAGACCAGAAGATTTACCGAAAAGGGCGTCTTCTTCAGATATAGCTTGAAGTGAAGTCCTCTATAAAATCGAAAGAATAATAAATTCAAAATGCAGCGATACATATTAAGGACAGGAGAGAGAGAGAAAGAAATAGAGAGAGAGAGAGAAAGAGGGGGAGGGGTTGGCCCGGGGTTCATATTCAGTTTCCCTGGCATTCAAATTATTCCACCTGGTACTGATGAATGTATCTGCATGTAATGCAATTGCTATGTATGTGATAGTATATTAAAATAGTACCACAGTGTCATGTATTACCATACATAACATATTCAATAGCATTGTAGAAGAAGAAGATATTCACTTCTCCATCTATTAATCTCTCTGCTAAATCCTCCAAACAGTGGAATCAACCGACATGAATCAACTGTAAAACATATGGAAAACTTACGCGCATCTGCTCTGCGCCTCGTCGCTTATCCTGTTAAGCACGGGGAACGTACACCAAAAAAGCCATGTTTTGATATAATTGCTGGTATTACGGGAAAATGGAAATTTAATAAAAACATCTTCGGACGGTTTCTTATAATTTGAAATGTCGTCTTAAAAATGATACTAAATTTGGAATTATTCTTTCAGGGGAAACGGGTGCCATTTTCCCCTAAAAGTTTTGACTTTTTCAGCCTGCCTATGGAGATTGCACTGTTTTCCCCCTTTTTTGTCGGGTTTCGCTCAGTCAACCAGTCGGCAAATCTTACACGAGTGACGTATAAAAAATCTTCGGACGGATTCAGAAACCTTGACATCCCACCTTTACGTTGGTATAACGATTGTTTTCATTTGTGGAGGGGAATCGGGTGCCATTTTTCAACCAATAAAAAGTAGTTTTTCATAGTAAACCAAGGTGACTGGGATAGTGTAGCGCTATAGCTACTCACAACGAGTGCGCCCGTACAATGCACAGTTATAGCTTCCGTGCAATCGCTGTAGAGGTCAGTGTGTGTATTTAACGCAGTGCGTACAGAGTGTGTGCGTTGCGCTCAAAATCTCGGAGACCGCATCATGTCTATACATGCGCACCCGAACGGGTCATTGCACTCCAACTAGAGGGAAGTCAGTATAATCATTGGCAGAGGGAATGAGTTCGATTTCGTCTACGGTGTGATGGCAAGCCTCTGCTGGTGTAGTCTACCGTAATTTTGCATGTATTTAACTAGGTGAGTTTCATTTCTAATTCTAGTTTGTTAGTGTTAGTAAGTAGTCAACGAGAGCAAGCGCTCGCATTGTCACATTGGACACATTGTCACATTGTCACATTGGACTAGTCCGATCAGTGTACTTTCACGCATGAGTGCACTTGAGCGCTCTCTCTTCGTGAAAGCGGTTGTTTAGTGCTGTATTTTTTTATGCGCGTTTAGGGCTAAAAGTTTTCCATATGGAATTATTGTGAATCCTGAAAGAGTAAATTGTCACGTCATGGTTGTATTAAAGAGCAGCAATAGCGGTTTTTTGTTGCCAACATTCAGCAACAGTTAGTGTTTATATTGCTTTTCCTTTAGCTTTACATGATATATATCAAACTGTATCAAACTATAAGCGACAAAAACTAAATTGTCTTCAAAATAATTAGATTGCAAACGACATAAAAATGATCATGTACACAAATTAATATTTTTCTCGTATAAATCCTCCAGTTGCAACTTACCAAGCAAACTCAGGCACATGCAAACAACTTATACCTAAAGATATTTTTTAATGACATATTTCCCATTTAAGATAATGTATTTAATATTTAAAAAATGATTAAAATCAAAACGCTAGTCCAGGCGGAAAATAAGTGGATTGCAAAACCCTCACTTAGTAAACAATGATACTTTGGACGCTAACATCTGTAAACCAAACATTATTTCATAATCATTATGTACACGCATATCATCTCATTCCATCATAACTATGGTAAATCATGCGCTACAAGAGGTCAGCAAATAAAAAAAATGTTAAAGCCACACTGCACTACTTATAGCAACCTGCGCCCTCTATATAGTAAACAATGCCGAATCGGTGACCATTGGTCCCCCACGGTCCCCTTTTTCTTATGTTTCACCTGTCAGTGACCATGCAGGGAGGTCTAATCCCTCCTGGCCAAACTAGTGCAGATAGGCTTGAAAGGGTATTTATACGAAGTATCTACACGTACTTCATCATCCTAGTTTCCATTTTGTTAAAGGGGGGGGGGGGGGCAAAAGGACATGTGTATTTCTCCAATTCTATTGCGAGATAGAGAAAGATAAAGTAAAAGAGGGCGGGAGAGGGAGGTATGGCCCGGGATTCAATTTCATTTTTTTCTTCAAATTGTTCAACTTTGTACTGATAATTTTTTCTGCCATGTGGCGGTACACAAAACGTACAACAATGTCGTTCATTGTCATTACAGAATTCAAATAACATTGTAGAAGAAGAATACTAATAGTGAGAATATTCACTTCTCCCTCTCTTTTTTTCTCTCTGTGCTAAATCCTCCGAACAGTGGAACCCAGGGGATTATGATGGTACAAACGTTCATGTTATAAATTATACATGATCGAATCTCGGTTTGTTTGACTCTCGACTCAATCTCTTTCTCCCTCATTCTACTGATCTAATTTTCCTTTTCTAGAGCTTTTGCAATCATTTATTTTCCTTTTTTTGGTATCTTTCTTTCTTTTGCCTTCCACTATTTTCCTCAATTTGTTCCTCTTTTTTAATTCATCCCCCCCCCCAATTCTTAGCTACATATTTGTCTATTTATTGATTTCGAAGCATACTTTGTCAATGTTATATAGCACAACAGCATCTGAGGAACTATCTTTAATGTTATCACGGCTAAGTTTAATTTTGGCCAATAGTTCTGGACATTAAGTGGGTTTTTGATGTAGAAAAATGTTCATGTACCCTTTACAGCTCATGTTGTGTATGCTATTACCAAATGAAGTCAGTCAGTCACTTAATAGTGTCTGACAGTGAAGTCTAGAAAGTAAACGGGCTTCCTTGCATAATTTCAATACGAGGACACTGCTAACGTTTAGATTTCACAGTTAGGACATACATGACATATTCATAATCCCTGCAAAGTTCTACAAAATTTGATGTTGACATTTAGAAATTAATACGGGAAAGACAAATATAATGATTGTTAATGAGGCAGGAATAACGTTATACAGAAAAGTATTTTTATTTGATAACTACCGAATAGAAACAACTAACGAAAACAAATATTTAGGAATTATATTCAAACAATCAGGCACGTTTTAATACACACGCACTAAAAAAACTATTACAAAAACAAAGAAAAAAAAATCCGTATTTAGCCTACGAAACATTTTCCCTAAATTCTTTATACCATACTTCAAACTCTGCGATACCTGTCTAAAACCCAATCGTTTTCTTGTGATTATTAAAAATAGGGGCTGAAATACTTGATAAATGGTGCGAAAGAATTTGAAAAATGCTACTAAAAATTCCTACCCGAATCTCTACAATCGAAATTGTTAAAAGCTCTCATTGGTACCAACAGATCAGCAATGAATAGCGCCATCCTAGCGGAACCGGACGATTCTTCCATCGTGCTAACATTATTAAATAATGTTTGTTTGCTGCGAGTAGCGCATTTAGTAAAACCAATTTAGTAAAAGACGCGTTGAAGGCAAAAACATAAACATCAAATATTGCATACACTGTCACATGAAATCCTTGTTTTAAAGACTTATTAGGTTCTCTCACGTCTGGCAAAACCATAATACATGTTTATCAATGGGTTAAAGAAAGCTATACTTCACAAACTACACAAAAGAAATATAAAAGTCTGGAAAGACAGTCTATCAAATAAAACAAATACTGAATACTCTACAAAATCTAAAACGTAAAATCCTAAAAACTAATAACAAATTGGAAAACTATATTACTCGATATTGACAAATCATATAAAACTATTTACACGAAAATCATAATAAGTAATAGTAACCTCGTGATTGAGGAAGGTCGGTGCAATATAATAACAGTGATAGATAGGATTTGTCCCCTTGGTAAAAGTGGCATACAGAATTAAATACACTTCATAACAAAATGTACACCCTAAAAAGATCGCAAGTTTTAACATATAGTCTAAACAATATAGCACCGGGCTTTCAAAACCTAAACGACGAGGAAAAAAATAAACTAATGAT
The DNA here is from genome assembly GCA_035222895.1 of Strongylocentrotus droebachiensis. Classification (NCBI taxonomy): domain Eukaryota; kingdom Metazoa; phylum Echinodermata; class Echinoidea; order Camarodonta; family Strongylocentrotidae; genus Strongylocentrotus; species Strongylocentrotus droebachiensis. The sequence continues at coordinate 48,626 of JAVYIG010002210.1, forward strand.
GTCCAATGACGAAACCGTTATGAGAGCAATAATAACCCCTCCTCCCCCCCCCCCCCAGGTAAAAAAACACACATATATAAATATAAATATATAATTATATAAAGTTCAACAGGTCTTGTGTGTTTGACATCGTATTTTCTAGGCCTTGCTCATTCATATTGCTGTTTATTTTTATACTTATATTTTGACTTTACAATACCAATTCTGGCATAGTATATAGATACGACCATATACGATATAAGTAGATCAGTGAATGTTTTGTTGCTGTTGTTTTTCTCTTTCTTTTTATATGAATATTAATTATTACCACATTTATAATGTCGCTGATGTTTAATATTGTATAGAAACATCAGATATCGACATCACATGCTCACTGTCTCCCACGTTATTGGATTTGGAATAAGGTCGGTTTGCCGGGTTCATTACTTGGGGAGGGGTTGGTAAACATATGTATAATTTATGTTTGTATTTTTTTACTATTATGATGTTGTTGTAGTTTGTAGTGTGTTTTTTTAAAGAAAAGCTTGTAAAAAATATTACGAGTAATATAATTTATGTTCATCTCTGTATTATATTCCAGCAGAAACATGCAGTAGTACGTTAATCTTTGATTTTCCTGGTTATTGTAATCGTGACTTTTGTACTCAATTATCTATGTGACACTATAATTTTGAAAGTTGTTATCAAACATAATGAACACTAGCGCGCATCATGTTTTTAGCACGTTTTTCCCACTAAAACACATAGACATGTATCTATAGAGCGGGTAATCGCCGCAAAAAGGGATGAACAGATTCTCAAAGTTCATTATTCTAGCTCCATGATCATGTATCTTTTACTAAGTAAAGTCACAAAACCAGTGATAATTTTTCTTTCAAACTTGGGCATTCGATGGCAATTGTCTATGGAGAGAACAGAAATTTGACCCTAAATTTGCTACCCCTCGTTGTTTATCCGGACGTGACAGGATAAGTCGATGTTACGTCGCAGAGGGTGAACGGTTTACGAAAGAAGATACAATGTACCTTCCACTCATATAAGATCCATGTCGATTGGTTAGAAATCCAGTGATCATTTTTTCTTCTAAGTTTTCATCTAATAAGCAGAATTGTTACAAAGGTCACCCGGTATGTGTGTAATGGACGGGTCCAACACGAACACATTTTCCCTTTGTGGCCTCTGTTGTGTGTTGTATGCACAACTTGCTTGGCACAAACAGTTTGGGCCAACAGTTTCCATTGGTTATACAAAATTGAGAATGATCCTATTTCTTTGGATCTTATTGAAAAACATTTGCATTGAATTTGTTATTGAGAGAGAGACAGACAGAGAGAGAGACGAGAGACAGAGAGAGAGAGAAAAGAGAGAGAGAAGAGAGAGAGAGAGAGAGAGAAGAGAGAGAGAGACAGAGAGAAGAGAGACAGAGAGAGAGAGAGAAAAGAGAGACAGAGAGAGAGAAGAGAGACAGAGAGAAGAGATACACAGAGAGAGAAGAGAGAGAGAAGAGAGAGAGATAGAAGAGAGAAAGAGAGAAGAGAGACAGAGAGAGAGAGAAGAGAGAGAAGAGAGGGAGAGAAGAGAGAGGGAGAAGAGAGAGAGAGAGAGGGAGAGAGAGAGAGAGAAACGAGAGAAGAGAGAGAGAGAGAAGAGAGAGAAGATAGAAAGAGAGAGAGAGAGAAGGGCCGGGAGACATAAAGAGAATGACTGAATGGATGACTCACTGACGAAGGGAGAGAGAAATTGAAATAAGTCATTTCTCGAATAGCTATGAAAACGAGTGTCAATATAAAGTATTATCAGTATGTCACTACACTACACAGGGAATGAATTATGCGTGAACCATTTGAAGAGCTATTCTTTTCTATTGCTGGATGTGCATTCTTCCAAACTTTAGAAGGCCACGTAAATATTATTTGTAGTTTCTCGTCCTCACAAAAATTTTGTTGGAGCCCTCCTCCATCTTTTTGTGGTTTTTCGTTATTTTATATTTCTAGTTTAAGAAGTAAGATCATATAATTGTAAAAGAAAAGGCATATAGTACCGATAATGTATACAAAATAGTTTTTGTTTTATTTTATGTATTATAATACCATTTTAAAGTGCATTTAACGGGGAACTTAATTAAAGTATCCAAACATGCATGAAGTTTATCACGATATCATGATTAAACAGTCCTTTCTGGGTCGAATGGTGTATTCTTCCCTCTGTTTTTTTTTTTTTTTTTTGGGGGGGGGGGGGCTGGGGTATTTTTGGTCTTGAGTGTTATTCAAAGGTAAATATATCCCTATCATATTTGGAATAGGAGCACTAAATAGAATAGGGAAATAAATTAATAACAAAGGAAAAGGGACACTTGTCAAAATAAAAGGTGCAGTTATCAGAGGTGAAAAGGGGCTCTTCTCATATCTCAAAAGGAACACTCTTCCGAGATAAAAATGGGCATCTATTGAATGGGGAAAAGAGCCCTAATAAAAATGAGAAATGGGAGATTATCAGTAAAAGAGGCACCTATTCGATTTAAATGGGGGCACTTACCATAGATACAAAGGGCCGTTTATGAGAAGGGGAAGGAGGAAGTTTAGGAAGTATGAAAGTTCTCGGGAGTCGACTCCCTGTTCCGAAGAGACCAACATTGAGCAGCCTACGATGAAGTAAAAAGACACAGCGTCAGCAAGTCTAGATGAACGCGATCAGGTTCAGTAATTCAAATAAATTTTAACAAAGTCCTCGCTCGCAAGGATTACACGATAATGTGCATTCGTGACGGTTTACAGAGTTGCGCTGCCTCTCCTCTTGATTTGTGTTCATTTGTGTGAGTCTTTTATTTTTTTTCTACAGAAACTTGTTTATATCTATTTTTTGTCTTAAAAGCCCCATTAAACATGTAAAAAGTACACACATAAAACAAACTTAAGGGGTAGGTTCCCTGGTTGATGTTTTGCATTTGAGTATGGTAAAGACCGTGGAACAAAAGAGTACCAGAAAGTCACGTCTAGACAAAACTAACTGTCTGGTATGGGGAAGTCTTTAATAAAATTGACACGTGTCAACCTTCCTCAAACACAGCGGTCAGTAGAGCAGGACTCGATCTCAGCGGAACAACTATCGATATGAGATACTAAAGCTATCGGTGTATGTGCCGACATGCTGGCTAAGTTGTCAAAGTTGCTTGTTCCAAACAGTGTATGTGTTAAACGTTGACGTGGTGCTCACAACAGCCACACACACCCTAGCCCGTAGCTTGAATGATTTCTTGTTGAACCTCGTGTGGAGGTTCTGTTGTTTAAGCCAGTCACCTGGACGACAACCAAATATGTCGTCAGAGTTATAGTCGTATACAACAAATGAGCACATAAATTATGATGCCTCAGATACACTTTCTGAAAGCCGGGCAAGACCGACATAATTAGTCAATTTCATTGGCCATCAACAAATACAAACCTAGTCCAGAATCTTGCCGATTTCATTTTTCAAACAATGTCCACTAAGGTATTATGAATCGATTTTCCTCTACCTTTGGCAAGCCGAAGATTTTGGATGTTACGTGATCCCCAAAACTCTACGCCCGGCGTATCATCGATGATTACTGATTCTTGGATCATGCCATCTTCGACTTGCAAGTCGGGAAGGGAGAGATCACGATCGCGAAAGGAAACTGAAATAAAATAACACCGTCCGTATTCTGGACTAATATAAACCAAAATAGACCACACGGAATATAAAAAAGTGTTACTTTTTTAGAGAAAAGCGCGATTTATTCATTGATTAATTTAACAAGCTTTAAAATGAACACATTGAATAGCAATGGGATGCTGAAATACGTGAAGTAATTCCATTAATTCATGAATAAAATGCCGTGTGTACCAGGCACGGCGGAACGTATTTCAAAGTAGGGGGGGGGGGGGTAAAGTATGTACGACCAGGTGGAGCGTAGCGAGTGGAGCGTCAATTGGCATGGGATCCAGGGGGCGGAGCCCCTGGAAGTTTTAGCAGGGTTTTTAGCAGGGTTTTAGCAGGCCAGAAGCGGCGGCGCGTCAATCAAAAGGAGGGGACACCAACAAAAAAAAGGACACTCTCCGGAAAAAAGGAAACCTCAAAGCAACGAAATGTTAATTTTCGACAATGATATATACCCTTACATTGTGATTACATTATGAGGGATTACTTCAATGTTTGTTTCTCTCTTTACATGGTCCAAGATACTGCTTAAGCATCATATATGCACTTCTTGCAGTTGGGTGTAGTGGTGTGAATATTTATTTGCGAGCAAACGAATCGAGCGAGCAAAACAAAAAGAGATTTGTGAGGTCCCAGTGCCCCCCAAAAATGTTATAAAAAGGAAAACAAAATTCTGATGGTGTTTTGAGCAAAATCTTATTATCAAAGACTGAAAAAAGCTTCAATAAGAAAGATAATTATATAATTATACAAACGAGCGTATAGCGAGCCAACTTTAGGTGAAATTAAAGAAAAACTTGTTCTTAATCGCTTTAAATTAGAAGGCCATTTTATAGGCAAAGGAAAAGGGGCACACTTGCAAAGGGAAAGGGGCACACATCCAAAGGGAAAAGGGGCACACATCAAAAGGGAAAAGGGCACACATCCTAGGAGAAAAGGGGCACACATCCCAAGGGAAAGGGGCACACATCCAAAGGGAAAAGGGGCGCACATAAAAAGGGGAAAAGGGGCACACATCCAAAGGGAAAGGGGCACACATCCAAAGGGAAAAGGGGCGCACATAAAAAGGGGAAAAGGGCCACACATCCAAAGGGAAAGGGGCACACATTCAAAGAAAAAGGGGCACACATCCAAAGGGAAAGGGGCACACATCCAAAGGGGAAAGGGGCACACATCCAAAGGCAAAGGGCACACATAAAAAGGGAAAAGGGGCACACATCCAAAGGGAAAGGGGCACATATCCAAAGGGAAAAGTTTCAAGCTTATTTATCTTTCTTTCATAACACACATTACAAATATGACATGAATATAAAAGAGTGAACCGAATTTGGCGTTACAATAGAAAGATGAGGTGACCCTGGTTGAAAGCAAGGCTTGTGGATTTAGGTCCCTCATGACTAGTTTATGAGTATGTCCTAAAAGAACAACCTCGTCAGATAAGAATAATGCGTACATTTAAATGCTTACAAAACTAAACTAACTAAACAACTGAGAAAAATATTAAACATAAATAAGTACAATAAAATCTAGAGAATACTAAATAATGGCTTTAAACAACAGGAACAGGAATATACTACGAGCAACAGGACTGAAACACAGACAAAAACTAAACGAGACAGACAGATGAATAGATGTGAGAAACGGGAGTAGAATTATGCTGACCTATATAGCAAATCATTTCTTAAATATTGATCACAACTATAAATCTAGACGATATCGACTCAAATACAGTAGCTTCAGTTTGCGCTTAAACACATAAATACTGACCGATTGCGCTATTCTTGGTTCAAGGGAATTCCAAAACCTAGGTCCTGTGGACCCCAAAGTAGTAAGGGCAAATTGCGTTCTAACGAGAGGTAAGTGATATGCTTGCGCCTGACGTGTGGAATAACTATGAACTTGGTTATTGTTCTTAAATATTCCAGCCAAGGCTACTGGCAGTAGACTTGCATTCAATTCATACATTAGAGCTCCTAGTTGTAAATAAAAATATCTTCAACTTTCAAAACACCACTATTATAAAAAAGAACATCTGTATGCGCAAGATAGTGAGTATTACAAACAATTCGTATTACTCTTTTCTGTACCAGTAGTAATTTATCCATTTGAGATTTGAATGAGTTGCCCCAAGCTAGCACACCATAATGCAAATATGGCAAAATTAAAGTTGCGTACAACATACGTAAAATATTCAATGGGAACACAGATTTCAATTTATAAATTACACCAGTATTTCTTGACAATATTTTACAAATTTTACTAATATGGTACTTCCAATTTAAAATCCCCCAAAACGAAGAAAATGCAATAAACTGTCAAAAATTTATTGCATTTTCCCCCGGCCCCCAACAGGAAAAATTCCTCTGTAGGGCCATGCATTATAGTTCAAGGCATGACCACACAGAGGAATTTTTCCTGTTGGGGACCGGGGGCATATGCAATGAATTTTTGACAAATTATTGCATTTTCTTGGTTTTGGGGGATTTGTGGGGGCGGTCGCGTACCCTAGCAAACACTGCGTACAGTCATGATTCAGGGGCTAAGCAATGGCCTCGTTACTGCGAGGCCCCAGGATAAAAATCGTGTTGATCAGCCACATTAGTGCCCTTTTGTGAGGCATTAATCCTCATTACTCTCAACTATGATTTAAGGACGTAGGTTCCCTAGCTGATTAGCATAGTAGCACTCATATGATTTAGCAGTCACGCAAAACAAACACTCGCAAATTAATATTCAATGTGGAACCTGTTGTTTTAGAATCTTCGAGGTTAACAGCTGTAAGAGTTACTCTAGATGACGGGAAAATGCTTTTAATATGTTGTGTATACATGCCTTGTGATGATAGGTGTCTGAATGGAAATTTGGATGAATACAAGATCACGTTAAATGAGCTTGACTCAATATTACAAGGAACCCCCAATGATTATGTATGTGTATGTGGTGATTTTAATACAGATATCTCTCGAGACTCTCACCAAGCTACGACACTTTTGCAATTTTTAGGCCAGAATTCTTTTTACTTATGTCAAAATGATCCTTGTTGTAATTTTGATTATACGTTCTGTAGCAAGGGTAGTGGTGTAAGATCTCTAATTGATCACTGTATGTTATCAGAAAATCTAGTTGAGGCACTACATGGGTATGAAACAATTGACAGTGTTCACAATTTTTCAGATCATCTGGCAGTCAAGAGTGTGCTAGATATAAAGATAACAGAAATTGATCAGGAAACAGAATCAAAGGAAAGGGAAGGGAAAGTGAACTGGAAGTTTGCATCATCAAAAGATTTGGAGTTGTATAAACAAAAACTGGAAGAAAACTTCAGGCAAATTAAAATCCCTGTTTCAGCCATTCAATGTAGGGACAGGTTATGTAGAAAACATCATGACCTCATTAATGTATTTCATGATGATATTATCATTGCTTTACTGAGTAGTGCAGATGCTATGATTTCAAGTCACAGTTCTCAACAGTGTAAAGTGGTGCCTGGGTGGAATGATCATGTTGAGGCCTATTTTAGGAGTGCATTATTTTGGCATAAGATATGGGTTGAAAATGATCGTCCATCTCAGGGATTACTGTATGGATTAAGAAAGAAAACTAGGTCTGAGTATCATAAAGCTTTGAAATTGATGCTGAACAAATCTATGTCAGTTAGATGTGATAAAATGGCAAATGCATTAAAAGAGAAAAATAGCAGAAATTTTTGGAAAGAGGTGAAGAAACATTCAAAAAAGCCTAAGGGTTACCCAAACAGAGTGGATGGTGTTCAGGGGGAAGAAAATATAGCAGAGTTGTTTGCATTGAAATTTGGAAGGATATATCAAAGTATTGGATATGATGAAGGAAATATGGAAACGTTATTGAATCACATAAACTCCACTACACAGGAGAAATGTGAATGTAATGAGTGTTTACAGAATGACCATGTTATAGGAGGAGATGAAGTATCTAGAGCAATACTTAGGTTAAATCATTCCAAAAGTGATGGTGTAACAGGTGTGATGTCTGATCATATTATACATGGAAAGAAAATAATCAGTGGATATTTAGCAATGCTTTTTACTGCCATGTTATGGCATGGAGTGTCGCCAGATGGTATGCTCAAAAGTACAATGGTACCAATACCTAAAGGTCGTTGGAAAAATTTGGGCGATTCAGGAAACTTTCGTGCAATAACACTTGGTAGTATCATTGGTAAAGTTTTGGATTATGTATTTATGAAAAGGGAAGAAGGGAACTTGCAGACTAATGACCTACAGTTTGGATTCAAAGCAGGGTTATCAACTACACTATGTACTGCTATGGTTAAAGAAACTGTATCGTACTTTAATCATGAAGGGAGTAATGTGTATGGATTATTGCTAGATGCTAGTAAAGCATTTGATAGAGTTAATTATGTGAAATTGTTTGACATTATGCTGAGCAAAGGGGTCTGCCCAATGATATGCAGGCTATTGCTTAATATGTATAAGAATCAAAGGCTAAGGTTGAAATGGAACAATGCATATTCTGATTATTTTACAGTTAAAAATGGTGTTAAACAGGGTGGAGTTATCTCTCCTTGCATGTTCTGTTTGTATCTAGATGGGCTGATAGAAGAGTTATGTGACAATGGGATAGGGTGCTTTATGGGCAATGTTTTTGCAGGAGCATTTGGTTATGCAGATGACTTGACACTGCTTTCACCTAGCGTGACTGCTCTTCAAGAAATTATTAAAACTTGTTTAGATTATGCCATTAAATTTGATATTCTGTTTAACCCTGAAAAGAGTCAGTTAATAGTTTTCAGCTGTAATGGTAAACCAGTTATGGATCCAGGAATCACGATAAATGGAAGACATATTGATATTGCATCAAAAGTAACTCATCTAGGGAATGATATTTCTAAGAATATAAATGATTTTGATATCTCAAAGTGTGTTGGAGATTTCAATCGACAATGTAATATGTTTTTGTTTAATTTCAAATATGCTAACTCTCACATAAGAAATATATTGTTTCATAAATATTGTTCGAGTTTCTATGGCTCACAGTTATATCCTCTGTTTGATAAATGTTTTGATAATATTTGTAGACAATGGCGGGTTGCAATAAGAAGGGTTTGGAAAATTCCATGGCAGACACACTGTCATCTTTTGCCTTATTTAGCAGGTGTTATGGATCCAGAGTTATGGTTTGCAAAAAGATGTTTATCTTTTGTTGTGAAAGCTATGAATTCCAAAAATTATACAGTGGCACATATAGCTGGAATGGCCAGGTATGGAGCTCATTCTGTGTTGGGAGGTAACATAAGATTCTTGAATGATAAGTACTTCATGGATAACAATGAAATTCAAAAGCAGTGGGCTGTGCAATGCCAAGTGAATGATGAGACAATACGCATAGTTGAACAAGTAAAGGAATTGATCAACTCGAGGGATGATTATTTATGTAAGGGTTTCCTTAACCGAGAGGAGTGCGAGGAAATTATCTCGTATTTATGCACACTCTGATCTTACCCTGTTATACATGTATTTTGTTGTTGATGTTTTTTTTTTTGTCTTTACATATATTGTGAATGTGCCTATTTGTAGAATATATTGTATATATATATATATTTTTTTTTTTTTTTTTTTTTTTTTTATATGTGCTTTTTAAAGCGAATAAAGAACTCTTGAATTGAATAAAAAATGAGAATGTATGCCATTATCTAGATCTATTAGAAATATTTTTTTTTTTAAATCCTTCCCTAAACTAGGGTAAAAATAATTATTTCACCATTATGACCAACAGTGTATATACCATATGCCTAATAAAAAAATCTTTCGACGATTGACAGATTTATGGTGTGATTAAAAAAAAACCGTTGAAATATTAATTAATTTGTATTACCTACATATTTAGAGTAAATCACACGTGTCTGGTTCATTGCGCTATACACGTGTGTGTTATATTTAACTTTAAAGTGTATGATATCTTTTGTCACGAATTGTGCGTGGAATCCAGCCACATCTTATTCCTCAGTATTTACGAGAGATATAGCTAAGGTGCCATGCATTTACCCCAAATTCTCTCTGAAATAGGAATAAGTACGTCTTGGCTTGTTTACTATTATAGATATGTATTATGTTTCTCAGTTGTTAGAAGCTCCTTGGTCAGAGTCATATAAACGAGCAGATACACGAAAGGTGTACCCCCACGCACACACATAAACAGACGCACGAACGGAGGGTGCGGGCATGTTTGCGCGTCTATGTGTATATGAGGGGTGCATTCATTTTTTCTGGGCAGCCCACATTGGCACAACTGTAGGAAATTTGATTTATACGTGTTTTTCTTATGCAAATGACTTTGTATAATTTGCATAAAACTGCCGTTTAAAATTACGGTGAATGAAATGTAGTTCCTCGATTTATAAGTTTGTTTTGGTATCTTGAGGAAGAATTGTTATATTGTGAGTTTATGAAAAAAAGGAATAAGATTGCATATAATGTGTAATAACTAATTTTTACTTCATTCAAAAGGTGTTTGTACAAGAATAGCAAAAAGAGGAAGGATATTTTGTTTATAGAATTGTGATAGGTCTTTATATGTGGGCGCGGGAATCTGCCTGACATAGCAGATACATAGGCACACATTGCATCTTGTCATGGGCGAAGGAGGTTGTGCGTGTGTCGGGCTGTATATTAGTGTGCAACGCCCTTGTTACGTTTTACACCTTTGAAAGAAGTAAGTTGTTTTCTTTAAATGTCAGTTTGATAGTAAAGATTGTAAGCTTTGATACATGTCTATGAAATGTTTTTATGTCCTTCAGGAGAGGAAAATAAGGATTATTTTGGAAGGAGAATGTATTTGATTTTGTACTTGACAACTTCCGTTAGTCAGAATAGTATGTCTTCATAGGGATATGGTATCCAGTTAATCAAATTACATTGATCGTTTAAATAAATGTTATTACATTTATTCTATAATGATGTTTAGATAAATTGTCTTTTAAATGGTTAGTGGTTAACGCCTACCTGTATTTAGTGCGTGAATTATTGATTGTAATGATTACGCCGTTGAGGGCGTATGATGTTAATATTGTGATAAAGATGGTGGCGCCCATGGAATCTTTGTATGATAATTTAATTGATGAGTTACTTTATAAATAATAATAATAATAATAGCCTAATAGTCCACTCCAAATTTTATTAAACCGAAACGATTTGTTATAGATGACATGCTAGCGAGGTTTGCTGGGAGCTGTATTAGTGTGGTCTAGCTGGGACTGTGTTGTCTTTTGGGAGCCGGGAGCTGCCCCGGCTTGTATCTTCAGAGACCTTGGGTAGGAATTATATACGTTATGATTTAATATATATACATTGTTTAATTGGTGTAATGTTGTTTATTGATGCATTTTGAATATGTACTTTCATATAATATGTGCTAATTAAAGACAATGATATTGTCTTTATTATTATATTATCATTGATGCATGATGTCACAGTTTATGTAATACAGTGTAAACCAACAGTGTGATAATTTACTGTCTGTTTACCTCGCCCACATTGTTGTATACTATGTATCAGATATATGTTGATAAGAATCTATACTTGTCTTGTATTTATGTTTGGCACATCTGATTGATTTGCAGGGTTTTCTTTTACCGCTGATATATGCTGATGATCTATCAATAAATGGGCTCATCACCCAACCTACCATCAAGCTGCTCTCAAGATCTTTATTGCTGCCTTATCCGTATTACGACACAACCACTGCCATGACTGCAAGTTTCGTAGATCATTTCCACTGCATCTTCAATTGTTATTGTTTGTTATTGGGGAGGGGGTTGAGGGCTAGGGCGGGGGTGTACGTCGCCACCATGCACGATAAGCTGTATGGGGGCGAATGAAGAGGGATTAAACTGAGGGGGAAACGGGAATGATTTTGTTGAATTAGTAGGTATGAATAAAAGAAGGAGATCAATTAAGGGAGAGAGAGTGAGATAGAAATAGAATGAGCGAGTGGGACAGCGAAAAAGAAAATTAATGAAAGAGTGAATAAGTGATAGAGTTTTTAAGTGAATGTGAGTGAGAGAAAGGGAGAGCGAGGGATATTGAAGTATTTTGTGTGTGTATGATCAAGAGAGAGAGAGAGAGAGAAACGCCGGAAGACAGACATAGAGGAAGATAATGACTTAATGGATGACTGAAGAAGGGAGAGAGAGATAGATCAATTGTCATTGTGTTCCAGTTGTTATGTATGCCAAAAAGCGAAAGAAATTGAAATAAGTCATTTCTGGAATAGCTAGGAAACCCGAGTTTCAATATAAAGCAATATCAATACGTCACTACACTACACAAGGAATTAATTATGCGTGAACCATTTGAAGAGCTATTCTTTTCAGGGGACGTTGCTGCTTTTGCATTCTTCCAAACTTTAGAAGGCCAAGTGAATATTATTTGTAGTTTCTCGTCCCCGCAAGGATTGTTTTGGAGCCCTTCTCCATCTTTTTGTGTTTTTTCGTTATTTTATATTTCTAGTTTAAGAAGTAAGATCAAATAAGTTTAAAAGAAAAAGCATAGTACAGAAAATGTATACAAAATAGTTTATATTTTATTTTATGTATTATAATACCATTTTAAATTGCATTTTAACGGAAAACTGAATAAAAGTATCAAAACATGCGTGAGGTTTATCACGATAACGTGATTAGTCAGTCCGATCTGGGTCGAATGGTGTATTCTTCCCTCTTTTTCTGGGGGGGGGGGGGGGGGGGCTGGGGTATTTTGGGTCTTGATTGTCATTCAAAGGTAAATATATCCCTATCAGCTTTGGAATAGGAGCACTAATAAAAATAGTGAAAGAAATTAATAACAAAGGAAAAGGGGCACTTGTCAAAATAAAAGGGACATTTATCAGAGATGAAAAGGGGCTCTTCTCATACCTCAAAAGAAACACTCTTTCGAGATGAAAATGGGCATCTATCGAAGGGGTAAAAAGCCCTAATAAAAATGGAAAATGGAAGAATTTTATAAAGTAAAAGAGGCACCAATCCAAATTAAACGAGTACACTTACCATAGATAAAAAGGGGAAGGAGGAAGTTTAGGAAGTATGAAAGTTCTCAAGAGTCGACTACCTGTTCCGAAGATATCAAAATTGAGCAGTCTACGATGAAGTAAAAAGACACAGCGTCAGCAAGTCTAGATGATTGCGATCAGGTTCAGTAATTCAAATAAATCTTAACAAAGTCCTCGCTCGCATGGATTACACGATAATGTGCATTCGTGACGGTTTACAGAGTTGCGCTGCCTCTCCCCTTGATTTGTGTTCATTTGTGTGAGTGTTTTAATTTTTTTCTACAGAAACTTGTTTATATCTATTTTTGTGTTAAAAGCCCCATCAAACATGTAAAAAGTCCCCCCCCCCCCCTAACAATATACATTGTTATGCTTAGGCGACAATTACCATTGGCTTTTTGGGGGGACCAAACAGTCTGTATTTTCCTTTTTCAGTTAACCCCAACCCTGGGTCAATGATAACGTTGGTAAAGGAGAGACTTTAGACGTCAGACTACTTCCTTTGTAAAACCCGATTTCGGAAAAAAGCTTGAATATCCCTGCTTGACCCAGCACGGGTGTTAATAGGGTTGGGCTTTGGAATACATGTAGGTTCCATGGTTAAAGTTTTGCATTTGAGTATGGTAAAGACCGTGGAACAAAAGAGTACCAGAGAGTCATGTCTAGACAGAAGTAACCGTCTGGTATGGGGAAGTGTTTAAGAACATTGACACGTGTCAACCTTCCCCATACACAGCGTTCAGTAGAGCAGAACTCAGTCTCAGCGGAACAAATGTCGATATCAGATACTAAAGCTATCAGTGTATGCGCCGACATGCTGGCTAAGTCTTCAAAATTGCCTGTTCCAAACAGTTTATTTGTTAAACGTTGACGTGGTGCTCACACCAGCCACACACTCTAAATTTGCCCTGCTCCAGCCCGTAGCTTGAATTATTTCTTGTTGAACCTCGTGTGGAGGTTCTGTTGTTTAGAACCAGTAACCTGGACGACAACTAAATATGGTGTCAGGGCACTAGTCGTATACAAGATATGAGCACATATGATGCCTCAGATACACTTACTAAAAGCCAGCAAGACCGACATGGTCAGTTTCATTGGTTATCAACAAATGAAGAGTTTCATTCCAAAAGGAGCTAAATCCACTTTGGGTACTTCTAAATAAATCACCTTTTTTATTTCTCCACTTCTCCTTTAGCCATGCACCTTAATATTGTTATATACATGTATGTTAAAGGTGTCACTCTGGTCCAATAATATATGATAAGAAAAAATCTCCCAGTTTTTCATGATTTTTACTAAAATTTTAGATTTTTCTTCTCGTGGATTTAGCTCCTTTTGGAATGAAACATGATATTGTACCTGGAAAATTTCATATTTTCTCAATAAAGTCACTGGAATTTATTCAAATTAGGTAGCAAACATTTCCTTTTAAATAATGAAAGTGAAATCACAAATAAATAAACATTTTGAAAAGAAAGTAAACAACATATCACAGTTTCATTCCAAAAGGAGCTAAATCCGTTTCATTCCAAAAGGAGCTAAATCCATGTTTCGATCCAAAAGGAGCTAAATCCACAAAGTCTAAACAAATAGTAAAAATCTGAAATAACTGGTAGATTCTTTTTTTTCTTATCATATATTATTGAGCCAGGGCGACACCTTTAACATATATAACAACATGAAGGTACATGGCTAAAGGGAAAGTGGAGAAATAAAAAAGGTGATTTACTCCGAAGTACCCAAAGTGGATTTAGCTCCTTTTGGAATGAAACCGATTTGGATTTGGCTCCTTTTGGAATGAAAAATGATATTGTACCTAAATTTGTTCATACTTCCTAATACAACTTTTGAATGTAATATAGTGCATTTTGTCCCCATGTAGGAAATCATTATTTTAAGACAGATAACTCAAGTTTGATAAAATATAAATTAAGCTCCTTTTGAAATCTAGCTCTTCAGATACAAACCTAGTCCAGAATCTTACCGATTTCATTTTTCAAACAATTTCCACCAAGGTATTATAAATCGATTTTTCTCTACTTTCGGCAAGCCGAAGATTTTTGGATTTTACGTGATCCCCAAAGCCCGGCGTACCCTCGATGATTCCTGATTCTTGGATCATTCATCTTCGACATGCAAGTAGGGAGGGAGAGATCACGATCGCGAAGGGAAACCGAAATAAAATAACACCGTCCATATTCTTGACTAATACCAAAAAAGACCACACGGACTATATGAAAAAAGTGTTATTTTTTTAAGAAGAAAGCGCTATTTATTTATTGATTAATTCAACAAGCTTTAAAATGAAAACATGGAATAGCAATGGGATGCTGAAATACATGAAGTAATTTCATTAATTCAAGAATAAAATGCCGTGTGTACCAGGCGCGGCGGAACGTATTTCAAAGTGGGGGGGGGGGGGTGCTAAAGTTTTTACGACCAGGTAGAGCGTAGCGAGCGGAGCGTCAATTGGCCTTGGATCCAGGGAGCGGAGTCCCCGGAAACTCAGGGGAATTAGCTGGCAAGGGGCAGCGGAGCGTCATTCAAAGTGAGGGCGGCCCCAACAAAAAAGGGCACTTTCCGGAAAAAGGGCACCTACAAAGGGAAACCTCAAAGCGGAAAAATGTTAATTGTCGCCAATGGTATATACCCTTACATTATGATAACATTATCAGGGATAATTTCAATGTTTGTTTCTCTCTTTAAATGGTCCAAGATACTGCTTAAGCATCATACATGTACTTTTGGTGGATGGTTTTGGGTGTAATGGTATGAATATTTATTTGCGAGCGAACGAAGCGAACGAGCAAAAAAAAAGAGATTTGTGAGGTCCCAGTGCAAACAAAAATAAAATCTTATAAAGAGGAAAACCAAATCCAGCTTTGGGTGAAATTAAAGAAAACTTGCTCTTAATAGCTTTAAATTAGAAGCCCATTTTATGGGCAATGGAAAAGGGGCGCACATCCAAAGGGAAAAGGACACATCCAAAGAGAAAAGGACACTCATTTATAGAAAAAGAGCACATGTCAAAGTAAATGGGGCACTACTCGCACTTAATAAGAGGCATTCATCAGAGATGAAAAAGGACACTTATGGCAACGGAAATGAGAGCAATTGTTTCTAAAATGCAACAACAAATGCTGTTAAGACTGCTTCCCCCTACATATTACGACACTTAGCTAAGTAAAACTATGAACGACAATAATTATATTGTCGTGGACACATTCCGAAAGGTATTGGAAATAGAATGATAAAGACATAAATATGATCGTGTAAACAAGTTCATGAGTTAATTGTTTTTCATGATAATCCTCCAGTACCAAATCAAAAAGCAAAACTTGGGAAAGATGGAAATAAGGGTATACTTGAGAACAATAATTATGACATATTGTCTTTTGTCAAGACATTTAATACAAATACAAATACAAGCATCCATGTTCAACGTATCTCATTATCTTCATCACTATGGTAAATCGTGCAACCTGGGAAAAGGTAGCTATAGTGGGAGTGCTGTGGTCGAGTGGTTTAAGGCGCTTGACTGGAGATGCAAAGGTCGAGGGTTCGAATCCCGACACGGCACTAATCTCATTCGGCAAGATATTAACCTGAACTTGCTACTCTACACCCAGGTGTTAAATGAGTACCCGGTAGGATGCGACCGTCATTGTTGGTCAAACAGTTTTCGAGCGTCAAGTAACGCCTGGCTGAAATGCTCCCCAGGGAGTGAAGTTGTGCACACAGTGTGTTGCGGGCGATCACTGAGTCCAATGTCCGGGGTAATAGTATATTTTCAAAGCGCTTAGAGACATTTGTATTAAGCGCTATATAAAAGCTAAATATTATTATTATTATAAGAAGTATTTCCTCATCATCCTTGTTTCCTGGATGTTTTTAATGGTAAGACTTGATCTTTGGAATAAACTAGATAAAGATATAAGTCAGTGGCATAGCTCTAGGGGTTGGAGGAAACGTGCATCATTTCTCCGGTTATATAAAAAGAGAAAGAGAGACAGAGACAGAGAGAGAGAGAGAGAGAGAGAGAGGGGGAGAGACAGAGAGACAGAGGGAGAAAGAGAGACAGAGAGAGAGAGAGAGAAAGAGAGAGAAGGAGAGAGGGAGACAGAGAGACAGAGAGAGAGAGAGAGAGAGAGGGAGAGAGAGAGAGAAAGAGAGAGAGAGAGAGAGAGGGGGAGAAAGGGAGACAGAGAGAAAGAGAAAGAGAGAGAGAAATAGAGGGTTAATGGTATGGCCCGGGGTTCTAATTCAGTTTCTTTTCAAATTATTCAACCTGGTACTGGTAAAAATATCTGCCGTGTGGTGATACAAACAGGTACCACAATCTCGTTTATTGTCCTACAAATATTACAAAAGTATTGATGAGACGATGAAGAAATAAGAATATTAATACACTGTGGGTAATCGTGAGAATATTCTTCTTTCTCTCTCTGCTAGATCCCTCAAACAGTGGAATCAGTCGAGTAGAATTAACTGTGACGTGAGTTATTAGGTGTCCCAGCTGAAAAGTGAATCGTCACGCTGTGGTTTTAATAAAAAGCAGCAATGGCGAATGATTGTTGCTAAAATCCAGCAAGTAATAATGACCAGATTGCTTTTCCCTAAAAAGTATCATGAGACATGAAGCTAGATAAAAACTGTACCATCAAAACTGATATCGTCTTGAAAACATACAGAAAATGTTGAAAACGGGGGGGGGGGGGGGGGTGGGGGTGGCCTTTTCAGTTCTCAACCAATTCGTGGACTATAACTGCTATTAAATTATGTGACAATTGTCATAAACGCAAACATGTACAATGTTTTCCACTCAAAATGCGCATCATGTCAGCAAATCCATTCGTTTGGCGTAACACATAAAATTACTTATCAACTTCATTATCTGATAATTTCGTTTCTGTGCGTGGCTTGATACATATATACCATACGCCTAATCAACAACAAATCTTTCGATGATGGACAGATTTATGGTGTGATAAAAAAAACCCGTTGAAATATTCATTCATTTGTATTACCTTCATGTTTAGAGTAAATCACACGTGTCTGGGTCATTGCGATATACACGTGTGCGTTATATCCAACTTTAAAATGTATGATATCTTTTGTCACGAAGTGTGCGTGGAATCCAGCCACATCTTATTCCTCAGTATTTATGAGAGATATAGCTAAGGTGCCATGCATTTACCCCAAATTCCCTCCGAAATAGGATTAAGTACGTCTTTGCTTGTCTATTATTATAACAATAATAATAATAATAATAGTGGGTTCTTGTATAGCGCTCATGAAAGTCAGATTTGACCCTCCTGGCGCTCCCGATGATTACCCTGGCTTTAGCACGGCTGCCATGCGGCGCTCTAGCATTTCAAGGAATAAATTCCTACCAGGTACCCATTTACTTCACCTGGGTGGAGAGTGGAAAATGTAGATCAATGTCTTGCCAAAGGAGATATGTATTCTGTTTCTCAGTTGTATATATTTATATAATTATTGGTCAGTGGCTTTTATTTGTTTTTACTTGAAAGGAGAGCAAGTGTAAGAGTCATATAAACGAGCAGATAGACGAAACGTGTACCCACATTAAGTGTGTGTATGATCTAGCGAGAGAGAGAGAGAGAGGGGGGGGGGGGGGAACGGCCGGGAGACAGACATATAGAAATAGATTGGCTGACTGTATGATTGAAGAAGGGAGAGATAGATTAATTGTCATTGTGTACCAGTTATTATGTATGCCAAAAGCGAAATAAATTGAAATAAGTCATGTCTGGAATAGCTATGAAAACGAGTGTCGATATAAAGTATTATCAGGACGTCACTACACTACACAAGAAATCAATCATGCGTGAACCATTTGAAGAGCTATTCTTTTCAGGGGATACTGCTGCTTTTGCATTCTTCCAAACTTTAGAAGGCCAAGTAAAAATGATTCGTAGTTTCTCGTCCCCGCAACCATTCTTTTGGCGCCCGCCTCCTTCTTTTTGTGGTTTCATGTTATTTTATATTTCTAGTTCAGTGATATTTTAGAAGTAAGATCAAAATAGTTTTAAAAGAAAAGGCATAGTACTGATAATGTAAACAAAATATTTCATATTTTATTTCATGTATTAAAATACTATTTGATAGTGTATTTAAAGGTACTTTGTGCCATTTGCAGGCCCCATAAATGAAAAGGTTAAAATGCCAACGGCATTTGAAAGATAATACTGATTTAGAACTTCCCTAAAAAAGGTGGGGCTTGAAAATGTCTTCAAGTGGGAAAATAACGACCATTAGTTGTCGAATTGACTTAAGTGATTGCAATCCAGTTAGTAATAGTCTGATTTTCAGACCCTTGCACTGAATCGTCGTACGTTTTGTGCTTCGTAACGAATCAATCAGTTAAACTTTGGCCATTACAAGAAGTGGGTTATTGATGTAGTCAAATGCTCATGTACTTTTTTCAGCTCATTTCTGTATGTTATTACTAAATAAGAAAAAAGTCAGTCAGTCACTGTTTGACAGTGAAGTCTAGAAAGCAAACGGGTTTGAATATTAGGACACTGCTAACGTTTACATTTCACAGATAGAAGATACATATACGTGGCATATGCATATTTCCTGCAAAGTTCTACATAATTTGATGCTGGCTGCAAACGGGAGATAGTAACTTTAACAGGGAACTTAAAGGTAAAGACCAGTTATGGCCATGCGATTGCATTGTGAAAGAAACGTTGTGGAATCGATCAGAAAAGGTTGATCATCTAGCATCTAGCATCTGCAAGGTTCTGGAATCATCAAATGATAAGAAATTTGGCCCATTCTTCATAAAGTTACAAGCACTTTACACCGAAAGATGTATATGGGACTACCCTATATCTCTCACAGGCAAATAGATATAATAATTTACCAAATATATCAATTAGTAGGCGGTTGCCCGGCAAATTTTGTATCATCATGTATTAGTGGAAACATATTCTTTCACATGATTGGTAATGAGAGCTTCCATTTCATTTTTTGAAATAGGGGCGTTTCCAATACTGGTCTTTACCTTTAATTAAAGGGTCACTAAATTACAAATTCATGTTGACTTTTGTTAATCTGTAATACTGTATACATCACATATTTTTTTAGACTTTTTGATGTACATTTGTCATTTATTTGATATTATTTGTTTCTATTTATTTTGTTCTACCTGCTAAGTTCCACCCCTACAAAAAGCTAGATGAACAAAAGACATTGGTATATGTCCCTTCCCATCAACTGACCGCCTGTTCACAATATTATTTCATACAATGCCCACTCACAACATTCAATTACATTTTAAGCAGTTGCTATGTGAGAAATCCCCAAGCAACACCACGGCAAGAAGGGTTTCAATGGGCTATTATATGAAAGAATACAATGATAATGCATAAGGTACTCAGTGAATGAGGACATACCACTGCCTTTTATGAACAGGTGGTCAGTTGATGGGAAGGGACATACCAATGTCTTTTGTTCATCTAGCTGACTGATGAATTACTGGCACGATGACGACACAAAAGTCATTTGATTCTTGAGGTTTTGCTGTGTATTCTTTTCGCTTTTGTTTTTGTGTGTGGGGGGGGGGGGGGGGGGCGTCGGGAAATTTTGGTCTTGAGTGTCATACCTCAAACCAAACAAACGATCAAAACTAGGTTTGTGATCTTAATTAGCCTGAATTTCCTCCACAATTAGTCTTATAAAGTGGTAGAATATCGCCAATTTTAGTGCAGCGCGTTGCCGCCGACTCGCCCTCTGCTCCAGCTGTAGGGCGTGCGCAAGAGGGCAGTCTGAACTGTTCAAGTCGCATGTGTGTGTGTGTGTGTGTGTTAGGGTATGGAAACTACATGGCAAGTGCTATTGTGATAAGAAACTGTATATGTAGGCATACCGTTTGTTTTGAATGGTATAGAGTGCAGATTTATTTGAGATAATTTGTTACTTTTTTCTATATTAAAAACTTTCAAACAACCTGAATTGGAAAAATAACACCACCAAACAGACACATTTGGGAAATTTACATGTATATGGACAATAAAGAGCATGTTTTTTAGTTTTTTTTCTTCTAAATTGTAATGCTTTGATTTCCTCATTAAAACACAACCGCCTCCAAAAACCACACACACATTAACGCACTCACATTAACTAACAATAACAAAGCCCTCTAAATAATATTGATGTGAAAACGGGCACTTCTTATAACCTAAACATATATCTTATTAAAAACAGTATGAAATACTCACTTTTTTGGTATAATCAATCAGTAGGCCTTTAAGTGCAGGTCAATGACGTCATTCACTGCCTTGTTTAGGTACAAGATGAGTCGTTTCGATGTAAAGTTAGTTGAGTAATAAATGAACTATAACACAATTGGTGAGGACTTCTAAAGTTGTTGTCCGTGGTAATATTCCGTGTACTAAAATCCTGTTCAAAACGTAGGACATTCTAAAAACGGCTCAAGCTAGTATAAAGTGAGAATGATGACAACTTTTTAAACAAGAGTCGTTCGAATCACGATTCCAGCTAAATTCTGAAGTGTCCAATTTTGCTAGCTTTGAAATCTGCTCATTCGCATAATGCGATGTAACTTGCTTTAGATGAAAAATTATCCAAGTTTTCAAAAGTTGACTCCCTGCTTCGAAGAGACCGACATGAAGCAGCCTACAAGGAAGTACTAACATACAGCGTCAACAAGTCTAGTTGAATGCGATCGGGTTGAGGAAAATGAATTTGTCAATTTTGACAATACAACGCTCGAATGAATAAACATTATAAAGATAATTATTCGTATCGGGTTTCTACGTTGCACTGCAGGGGTGGTAGAGAGTCTTTCACATTCGGGGTGCACCAACCCCAAAAAGCACTTTCTTCAAAAAGAAGAGGGAACCTATATACAAATAGTAACCTCAACATATCTCAACGTAGGTTCTAAGACACCTACCCCATGGACAACCATGCACCCTCCGGATAACCACCGCTAGGATAACCACCCTCTAGGACTACTACCCTTAAGACAACTACCCCCTACGACAACCATCCTCTAGGACAACTACCACCGGACAACTATCCTATTTGTACCCTCTTTTTGAAAAGACCCCCTATCTGAGTACTGCCAACATTTCCGAACCCCCCTTTCGCGGGCTTTTCCTGCCTTGGAGACCCCCCTAAATCCGGAACACTGCTCAATGTACCCCCTATCTCAGGACATGCAGACACCCCCCCCCCCTCATCTCAGATAAGCTGTCATACTGGTTGGCACTTCTTCAAGTTCTTCTTCTTGATCATTTTGAAGCACAATTTTTTTGTAGGGCTTTTATATTACACCATATCACAGACACTGATAACATGTAGGGCCTTGCATCTCAGATTTAACATTGTTAAACGATCCCTTTAATACACAGCCAGGATAGTATTAGTAATGCAGCTGTGTGTGAACTAGGGTAGCCTACACTACAGTACAAAACTGTCTAGATTCAAGTCCCACATATTCATTTTCATGGGTGTAGGAAAATGAGTTTGAAAGTGTTACTATTGCGATCAAACTATAGGGCAAACTACTCACCTGAATGTGCCACCCTGTGAGCCACAGGTAGACAGCCACAATATCCACAACTAGGAGACTGTGGGTCCTGCTCAAAGACGTCGCAATCATGACAATTTTGGCACGCCTCATACCCCATCTTGATGCCGAGCCTAGGCCGATATGCATGCTGAGCGCTAGCGTGCAGCTAGCGGATGCGCCGTACAGACTATACGTTCTGTTGTTATCTCTCTCTTTCTCTCTCTCACACAGATTTTGAGAAGTTCGTACTGCCGCCGTACTGGGACGGGAGTGCATGGGACTCAATGTTTTTAATTTTCATAATGAAATAATCCTGAATGAGCTTTCAAAACTAGCAGGAATTTCTGAAATCTGATCGCGGGATTTCATCAATTTTTCTATGTTCAACTTCAAGATATTTTATAACCCCCTTTTTTAATTACAAAGAGATGAGAGAAAAACACCCCCTTTTTAAAGAAATCTCCGGGTGAAAGTCAAATACACCCCCTTTTTTTACATTTCTCGGGCCGGACTTTGTGGCACGAAAAGTACCCCTTTACCGGACATTTTGGCAACACGCATGCGGTCATTTCGAAACCTGAGTGGGGGGGGGGGGGGGGGGCCGGGCATACATCACGTTGGCAAGGTCCACACACACACTGTTACATTGTAGCAGGGAGGTGAAAGAAAAGGAGGCGAAACTCTTGTAATTTATTCAAACGCATTCTTGAGTTCTAAAGCGTAACAATGGGATGTGTAACATTCCACTTGGCTTTGAAATTCCATGCTGCGAACCGCGCTTCCGCTGCGGGGACTTTCGGAAGCCAAGCACCAGTTTTACATTTATTACAAAATATTAAATTACCGGCAAAATTTCAGTGTAAATCAAAAACTTTATATGGGGATTTTATTGGGAATAGTGCATCAAACACTTTTTTAAATTTAGAACTCCGTCCTTCCTTTAATTTGTGTGCCAGAGCTGGTAAAAGAAAAATTACATCCTGTCAAAAGCTCAATATTTTAGGATGATGCGCTAATTTGTGCATGCTTTAAAGTCCCGTTATTTGATCCATGATTTACAATCTTCAATAACACTAAGTTTGCTAATGCGTGTTTTCGCGTGTTTTTTGTATTTTTCAAGTTTAAAAAAGGATGAAATTACACAAGTTTGTGTTCGCTTGTTCTACTCTTTACACATTCAACAATGGATGATAAATCATTGGAAGGGACAGCGAACAGTTGCTGCGATACCATTTTCTGATGTAGGAATTCTAAATCCTGAAATTTCATGCGCTCTTTTATCTCACCACCTGGTCAACAGTTGCAGATTAGCGCATAACTTTTCGGCGGCTTGGAGCATGGGGTCAAAGGAGAGCGGCTTGATTCCAGTCCTTCTCTATCACGTCCCTGATTGTAGTCTGTAAACTCTGCAGGTATAGCGAGGTATGCTACAAGCAGTACAGATGTCGCAAGGAATCAACTTAAAGGTACTATGTCCCATTTGCAGGCCAAAAAAATGAAAAAGTTTAATTCCAACTGCATTTGAAAGATAATACTTATTTAGAACTTCTCTGAAAAAATGTGGGGCTTGAAAATGTCTTCAAGTGGGAAAATAATGACTATTAGTTGTCAAATCGACTTTAGGGCTATAGAGCCCAAAAGTAATAGTTTTGATTTTCAGACAATTGTACCGAATGGTCATACGTTTTATGCTGCGCAAAGATTCAATCAGTTTAATCTTGGCCATCACAAGAAGTGGGTTATTGATGTAGACAAATGCTCATGTACCCTTTACAACTCTTTTCATGTATGTTATAACCAAAGAAGAAAAAAAGCCAGTCAGTCTTTCAATAGTGTCTGACAGTGAAGTCTAGCAAGTAAACGGGTTTCTTTGCATAATTTGAATATGAGGACACTGCTAACGTTTAAATTTCACAGATAGGACATACATGACATATTCATAATTCCTGCAAAGTTCTACAGAATTCGAGGTTGGCTGCAAAAGGGACATAGTACCTTTGAGAAGATTACTAGGTGCAGCCACCGTATTTGACATTAGTGGAACCAAATGATTGTCCTCTAATTTCCAGCCCTAGTTTGTGACGTCCATTTCTTTTCACTCTTCATCCATGCAGTTCACTCTTTCAGCTTGAACTCATAATAATTCGCGTCACAGTATTCCGCTCTGTTGATTCCATTGTTCGGGGGATTTAGCAGAGAGCGAAAAAAAGTATATTCTCACGATACCCACGATGTATTTCTATTATTCTTAATTCTTCATCGTCTCATCAATACTTTTGGAATATTTGTAGGACAATAAACGAGATTGCGGTACCTGTTTGTATCGCCACGTGGCAGAAATTTTTACCAGTACCAGGTTGAACAATTTGAAAGGAAACTGAATTTGAACCCCGGACCATCCCCCTACTCCCTCCACCTCTCTCTCTCTCTCTCTCTCTCTCTCAATATAATCGGAGAAATGCACACGCCCTTTTTTGTTTGGTAGTTGAGTCCTCCCCTAGCTACCCCACCACATTCGGGGCTACGCCACTTATTTACATGATTTTCTACCTCATCCCAGATAGTAATTTTACATATCCCACATCTTACAATAAATTAAAAAAACTGAAAACAAGGATGATGAAGTTAACTTAGATAAGGCCTCTTGATTTCAACGTTTTCCCAGGTTTGTAATTGACTGGTGAAAACAAGAGGCCTTAACTAAGTTAACCACAATTTCGTTTATTGTCATACAAATATTAAAAAAGTATAAAGTCTTATTCACGAGCAAATAGACGAAATGTGTACCCCCTCAAAACATACTGTACACAACACACACACACAAACACAAACATGAGAACGAAGGTTTCGGGCGTGTGTGCGTGTGTGTGTGTATATGAGGGTGCATTCATATTATTTCTGGGCAGCCTCCATTGGCACAACCATTTTTGTAGATCCTTTTTGCTGCATATTCAACTATTTCTTTTAAGAGAGGGATTAACTGAGGGTGTGCGTCAATGTAATGAGTTTGTTTAATAATTTGATGTGAATAAAAGAAATAGATCAATAAGCAAATGAGAGAGACAAACACATATGAGGAGTGCAAAAACGAAAAATAAATTATTGAGTGGGTGTGAGCGAGGGGGAGAAAGAATGTTACCAAGAGGGAAAATAAAATATCAAGTGAGAGAGAGAGAGAGAGAAAGAGACAGTAAGGCCAGGAGACAGACATAGAGAAAGAGAATGATTGGATGGATGGCTGAAGGAAAAAGAGAGAGAGAGAGAATGTCATTGTTAACTGTATTCTGTATGCCAAAAGCGAAATAAAAAGAAATATGTCATGTCTCAAATAGCTATGAAAACGAGTGTCAATAAAAAGATATTATCACTGCCTCACTACCCTACACAAGGAATAAATTATGCGTGAAACATTTAGAGCTGTTATTTTCAGGGGACGTTGCTGCTTTTGTATTATTCCACACTAAGGCCAAGTAAAAATTATTCCTTGTTTCTCTTCCCCGCCAGCATTCTTTTGGCGCCCACCTAGTTTTTGGTTATCTTTTTTTGTTTGTTATTTCATATGTTCAGCTTCAGATATGAAACAAATTCGGTGATATCTTTCATGTAGATCTGAAATAAATGTGTAGTGAACGGGGAACTTCATTAAGGTCTCAAAACATGCATGAAAGCTTATCACGGTATCATAAGTGATCAGTCCCATCCGTGTCAAATGGTGTAGTGTCAAGTAGATCAGTCCCATCCGTGTCAAATGGTGTAGTTTCAAGTAGATCAGTCCCATCTGTGTCAAATGGTGTAGTGTCAAGTAGATCAGTCCCATCCGTGTCAAATGGTGTAGTGTCAAGTAGATCAGTCCCATCTGTGTCAAATGGTGTAGTGTCAAGTAGATAAGTCCCATCCGTGTCAAATGGTGTAGTGTCAAGTAGATCAGTCCCATCTGTGTCAAATGGTGTAGTTTCAAGTAGATCAGTCCCATCTGTGTCAAATGGTGTAGTGTCAAGTAGATCAGTCCCATCCGTGTCAAATGGTGTAGTGTCAAGTAGATCAGTCCCATCCGTGTCAAATGGTGTAGTTTCAAGTAGATCAGTCCCATCTGTGTCAAATGGTGTAGTGTCAAGTAGATCAGTCCCATCCGTGTCAAATGGTGTAGTGTCAAGTAGATCAGTCCAATCCGTGTCAAATGGTGTAGTGTCAAGTAGATCAGTCCCATCCGTGTCAAATGGTGTAGTGTCAAGTAGATCAGTCCCATCCGTGTCAAATGGTGTAGTGTCAAGTAGATCATCTGGGTCAAATGGTATAGTGTCAAGTAGATACGTCCCATCTAAAACCAAGGAGATATCACTTTTACTGTATCTCCTTGGTAAAACACAACTGCCTCCCAAAACGACATGTACAAGCATACACTCACAATAACTAACAATAACCTCATTCATTTAAATGCGAATGCCTTTCCAAAACAACATGTACAAACAGACAGTCACAATAAGTAACAATAATAAAGTCTTCTTACTTGTTCAAAATAAACACGTACTACTAATAAGTTTGATTTATTTATCGTAGCTACTCATTTATAAAAATACTCTATTGTGGTGTTAATATTCTGATTCACTAATTTGTGTAACCTTTTGAAGACTATGTATGAACCACTCGACTATATATATATTATTATACAAATTAATTGTTTGTTTGTATGCTATATAGATCTACTTAATTTAAACAAATAATTAATACACTTTGTTTTCTTCTTTATTGTTTTTACCCCAAATAATTTGCTGAAGACGACTATAAGCACAAGTTAACATGAAACCATATGTATGTGCGATCACCTTATCAAAATATCAAGTATGAACACATATGCAAACCCCCACGCCTCATATTCAACAAAAGCGGACGAGAAACTAGGTTTCGATTTTACATAGCCTATTACAAATAGATCAGATTATGGTGGTAGAAATTCTTTCCTTTCATCGAATGCATGAAAGCGCGCTTACCCCAACTTGAAAATGCATTCCGAACAAATAATACAAAACATGCATGGAAATGAAAACAGTGACAGGGTGCAAAAAGATAAAAATATTATTCCAGATTTTGCAGGAGGTAATTTGCATGACATTGCAAATGAGTTCAACATATTCTATGCCCGTTTTTATACTAAAAGATGTAATGATGAGATAGCTAGACAATGTACATGAAAAGTTTTGAAAGAGTTGTACTACAATTCTTGAATTCTTATTCCCTAGTGTGTTAAAGGATATTGATGTAATGCAATTTGCTTACTATTAACAACAAGATGTGTAAACGATGCTATACTTTCTCACAACACACTGATATAGCTGGTTGCTATGTACGGATTTCATTCGTAGATTTTTCGTCCGCTTTTCATCATCATCAAATTTCAGGTGGCGCTATATAAAGCGCTGCTGTGGTCTTCACGAGAGCACGCCATGCAACTCTTTCACGTGAAAGGGGCACGTATCCGAATGGGAAAGGGGTACTTATTATAAGAGAAAGGGGGCTCTTGTTGAAGGAAAAGGAGCACCTATCAGATTTCAATGAGGGCATTATTTTATGGGAGGTGAAAAGGGGCATTTATGAGAACGTGAAAGGGACCTTATTTGGATAAAATGAGGGCACTAATCACAAGAAAAAGTGGCACTTATTGGAAAGAAAAAGAGGGTACGTATCAAAATAAAAGGGGCACTTATCAAAGGTGAAAATGTAAACTTAATATAAGGGGAAGGCGTAACTCTTACAAAGAAAAGGGGCACTTGAGAAAGTATCAGGGGAACCTCTCAGAAATGAATATAGGCAAATATCAGAGTTAAAAACGGCACGAATCAGAGATGGTTAGTGGCATTTATAAGAATGTGGAACGTGCACATATTAGAATGAAAAAGGGGCACTTATCTCAACCAAAAGGAGACACTTTTCCTACCTAAAAATATATGCCTTTTGGAGGTACCCTTTTTTATCCCCCCCCCCCCCCCCATCGGAGTGCCGCCTGTGAAGTAATAGCACACAGCGTCAGCAAGTCTAGTTGAACGTGATCAAAATGAGGACGAATATACAATAAAGTCAATAAATCTAGAAATGTCTCACTCGCATCGATTAACATTAAAAATATGTGCATTCTTGACGGGTTTCAATGTTGCACGGCAGGGGCGGCGGAGTCTTTGATAAGGAGAAGGGAGCACCTACAAAGGGTAACCGTGAAGTAGAAATAAAACAAGTTTTAGACATTGGTGTACACCCCTGCATTGTATCAGGGATGATCGTCAACATGTTTGAGCACCAAACTTTGCAGATGTTTGTGATTGTCTGACGATTAAAAATCATGCAGAAAACCTTTCGATGAAATTCACAATCCTGATGGGGTTTCAATCACAATATTATAATGAAAGAATGTATAAGACTTTTAAAATTGTTATTTAGTGAGATAAGCTTACAATATATGCAAGCGAGCGTATAGCAATCAAGTTTTGGGGAAATTAGTGAGAACAAAAATGCTCTCAGCCGTTTAACATTAATAGCATATGTTAAGTTGGCTAAGATTGAGAAATCTATTGTTTCGGTTGAGATGAGGGGTGATACCAACATGTTGTCCAAGCACGTCTGGCAATTATGTCTCTTTTGAACATGAAGGATATTGGTAATGGTCTTTGGAAATGCCTTGATTTTTATAACCCCTTCATATTGGTTGAATCTATATATTCTTGAATGAAGGGCAATTAGTTACCTTGGTACTCTATGTAAGTCAAAACAGCACAAGGTTAAAACGATGAAAGGTTGCAAGATGCCTATTTTAGCAGTTGGTAGAATATGTGGTTGCAGTTTAAAGGGGCAAAAGTTAGTGCGAAAAGGCACACTTCATAATCCACTAAGAAGGGGAAATGGGTATTTATTACAAAAGAGGGGGGGGGGGGCAATTTTCATACAAAACGGGCAGTTATCAAAGGTGAAAAGCGGCACTTCTCATACCTAAACATTTATAATATATTATATACCTCATTTTAAGATTCTTTACTAATCCTGTCTTCTGATTGGTTGAAAATGCAGTCATGTTCTTAACCATGCCCGCTAATTGAAATTCATAGTCATTTTTCCCGGCTCTACCGGTTTATATCCATTTTTCATAGCACTTTTTCCATGGCTGTGAAACGTGACGTCATTTTGCTGCGATCCCCATTTTGGTTTACGTGTTACCGTATAAGTTTCTTTTGTGCGATGACCGATGCGCAATACCGTTAACGGTGTTTGAGTGCAATTCGATTTTGGTCGCTGCATTCAGGCGACGAATCTACCAATCCACGCAGCGCAGACGACCGATCGCCATTTTGTGTACTAGTCTCGATCGCAAAATACTGGGGTTTTTTGTTTCCAACTTTTTGTCAATAAAGAGGCAAAATGGACAAGTTATTGTTGGTGTTAATATTCATGACTTCAAAGAGATGGAAACCTAAATGGGTGAGTCAACATTTTCCTTTTTTCGGTATATAAAATATATATTGACTGCTTTTAATATTCGAGGCATAGTTGTTTCTATAGGGTCTCGGGAAACTCACAACCTGCTATGACCCCGCGGCGCAAGCGCCTTGGGGTCATAGCAGGTTGTGAGTTTCCCTTGACCCTATAGAAACCACTATGCCTCTCAAAGCAGTCCATATATCCTTATTATTAACCGTATCAGACATCTGAGCAGGGCAATTTTTAAATGTTATTGCCCTCAAGGTTTGATGGATAAGCCAACGAAACTACAATATTTGAGCCCGCTCAGAAAAGGCAATGGGATTGTGTGTGTAATTTGCCGGTCAATATGGTTATACAGTAAACCAATGAACAAATATTTTAGCCCGATCTGAAAATTCAATGGCAAAATGCGTGTTAAACTAGTGAGCAATTATAGAGCCAGTTGTAATTTACATCGCGCATCAGCTACTGTAATTTACATCGCGTATAAGAAAATGCGCACTTTGCGCGAACTCTATTGTGACGTAATAATCACACCCTAGGCAAACTGTTTGCAGTTTATCGAAAATTTGTCAAACACTGGATGCACAGTGCAGGTTTGACAATGTTTTTGCAACTTCTAATGCTAGGAAACCCTGTGTAGCCTACATAATTTAAGAGTATAAGATAGTAAGAGTTTCTTGTTTGCTCTAGATGTCTGATGTGGTTAATAATAGTAATATTGACTGCCTAATTCAGGGCAATACGACTTGTCATATATCACCCTCACCTTCGGTTCGGGCGATATATGTCGTATTGCCCAGAAGGCAGTCAATATTACTTAAATATATACGGTAGAGATATCGACTGCTTTAAGAGGCCTGGCTTTTTATAGGCTCGAGAGAACGTACACATCCTCCGTGACCCTTCGGCGCGCCTGGGTATAATCTTCAAGATGGATGTCTTGACCGATAGAAACCCTAATTCATCCCTTCAATTGTGCACTACCCCTATGGCTTTATGTCATTAGAGATCAAACCTGTCTCTCTCTCTCCCTCTCTTTCACTATCTCTCTCTTTACCTCTCTCTCTCCCTCTCGCTATCAAAGGTAACACGATGTTGTGTAAAAACACGCCTCATATTCAATTTTACATCTCACATACAATGTTCCTTTCCGAGTTCTTGTTCTCCCGACTGTTTAGTAAAAGCCGGTAGTAGTAATGCTATAGTAAAGCAGTAGTTTAGTAACCAGGAGGTCTAGGGTTCAAATCCTAGTCCACGCGTTAGACCCTAATCTACTTTACCTGGCAAAGTCCATTGGAGATCCCCTGTTGATCCCATATAGGCCTACGTGCAAGAAACAGAATAACTAGAGGGAGAGTGTGTGTGTAGCAACATAACGTGGTATAATTTTGAAAGTAACTGTAAAGGTGACATGTAATTGTGCCCCCCCCCCCCATGCTCAAACTCTGATTGACGCCCTTGATCATGATGCTATAAATGTGTACAGTAAAACTATGTTTTTGATATGTTAATCATGAATAAATATTTGTCAATTTCAGAGTTTGATCTATCACAGCAAATAATTATAGAATGATGTAGCTTAAACAGAACATCTGCAGAGCGCGCGCTTATCTGGAATGTGATGGTGCGGTTAGCATTTGATGTAACATTGGCGGCTTTCTGCTTTGTATCAGAGTATCAAAGCTGCTTATTGATGTTCTCCCAAACTATTTATACCGCAATAGTGATCGACGATCAACTCTTTGCAAAGCGCGCGCTTCTCTGGAATGAGATGGTGCGGTTAGCATTAGATGTAACATGGGCGGCTTTCTGCTTTGTATCAAGGTATCAAAGTATCAAGCCCACAAGAAAGTGAAATTGTTTGAAATATGCATTTGTAGGAAATTACATTTTATAGTAGTCATTGCCATATTTTAAAATGTCCATCAATCTTCAGAAGGGACCGTGAAGTGGGGGCGGAGGAGGTGGGGGCGGAGGACTCACAGCATGATATCTTATCTTCTTTTTTTTTTTTTTGGGGGGGGGCTGTGATGACTTTTCTTTTTATTTAATGATTACACCATCGAGCCACAACTCGGCCTATAATCATTAATGGCCAAACTACTCGATTTTAGACATTTTTTCCCCAAAAGTTTGCTCAGTGTACCAGTATCACTTGCCTAGACAAAGGCATATGAGGGGGAGGCAGCCGGGTCACTATGCCCCCAAAAGAAGGATGCACACCCCCCCCCCCCCCGTCTCCCCTCGGCAATAATAAGGGCAAAGGTCCCAATTTCGGGCAGAAAGGAATTATAAAAGTTACAGAAAGAAGAAAATAAAGCAGCGCTGAAATTAATGACTGCAGAGCATCCTTCGTTATATCTTTTCGATAAGCCTAATCTACAAACTTTACCAATATTCAACCTGTAACATGCTTTTTTTAATATATTTTACATCTAACATATTTACCTCTGACATTTTTTTTTCTCTGACATTTTTTCCTCTGACATTTTTACCTCTGACATTTTTACCTCTGACATTTTTACCTCTGACATATTTTCCTCTGACATTTTTACCTCTGACATTTTTACCTCTGACATTTTTTCCTCTGACATTTTTACCTCTGACATTTTTACCTCTGACATTTTTTCCTCTGACATTTTTACTTCTGACATTTTTACACCGGGCCATCCATTGGACATTAAGCTATAGTTATCTACGAGTCGGTATTGCAAAGCCATATTAGGCCCTCCAAACCGACCATTGGACATTCAGCTATAGTTATCTACGAGTCGGTATTGCAAAGCCATATTAGGCCCTCCAAACCGACCATTGGACATTCAGCTATAGTTATCTACGAGTCGGTATTGCAAAGCCATATTAGGCCCTCCAAACCGACCATTGGACATTCAGCTATAGTTATCTACGAGTCGGTATTGCAAAGCCATATTAGGCACTCTAAGCTGACCGAAACAATGGACATTGTATACACATGATAGAGATAATGGTATATTCATGCCTTCTTCTCTTTTCTTTCTTTCTTTCTTTTGTTTTTCTTTCTTTTCTTCCCTTCTATTTATTTCATCTGATGATGCTTATTATACCTAACTGCTAAGAAAGCATGTATTATGTTTGTAATGACACAACCATCGGACCAACGCTGTTCAGTCCTCTCAGGGGGACTTGGTAATGAGGGTTAATGCCTTACCAAAGGACATGAGCGTATTGACTTGGTTTCGAATCAAGAACCTCTCAGTTTCGAGACCCCTGCTATACCACTCAGCCATCGTGCATCCTTTCTTTTAATAGTCCCTTTAATTTGTTCTTAAATTCTGTCCTTTCCTTTTTTGTTCAATGTGTTATTTTTTCCCTTAATATACGAACTCTAAAAACGCGAGGGCCATCGACAAGAGGCTACAAGCCCTCCCGAAGGGAAACGAGAGACAAAACTTCCTCATTCTTTTCCGTACTGATCTTAAAATAAAGCATTCTATGGTCTATTCAAGCACTCTGATCTTGAATGTATTGTGCAAGGTGACAGGAAGGAGGATTATAACACGGCAGACATCTTCATAAAGGGTTTTTCAGGTTGTGCTCAAACTTGGCACGGGAATATAATACTTCGTGTTCTTTATTGAGCCTATCTATCAACGCAACGTATAGCTTACTCTGAGTTACATAATCAAAATGAGAGAAGTAGCCATGGTCATAAAGAAATTAAAACTAGTATTACAAATCCCAGATCAGACAGACATAGCCTACAGAACAATGTAAGAGCACCATTTTAGGTGTATACGGCTTCAACATTTGAAAATTATATAGAAGAAAGTATTCTGTTTCAGGAAGAGCTAAAAACTGAAACTTGACCATGCTAACAACAAATATTGTTAATGAGCTGTAGATTAAAATCTAACCATGTGATATTTCCGTGTTTGTTTGGTGCCTGATATAACTATTATACTGGAAATAAGAAGAAATATCATCGATGGTGTGTTAATACAAATTTTGCATCGTATTCTTGCAGACATCATGCACTTGAAATTTGGAACTTGCTTCCAACTAATATAACTTCAATCTCATTTTACAACAGTTTTAAACGTACTCTCAAAAGTTTCTTAATTGCGCATGACTCTCACTGAATGTAATTATCTAGCTTGTTTACCCCTCTCTCTCTCTCTCTCTCTCTCTCTCTCTCTTTCTTTCTTCCCCTTTGCTATCTTCTGACTTTTTCATCCTACCATGTTGTATTTTATGTACTGGGTTTGTGCCGGTTGTTATGCAATTTCTGAATGATACTATCCGAAACTTTACTTGCTACTTGTTTTCTTACTATATTTATTATATCTAATTTGATAGAAAGCTGTCCAGACAAAACCTTTTCTTGTTTTTTTTTTTACAGCTGTGCCTTATTCTGTTTTTTATTAATTAATTTCACATGTATATGCTATCCAAATTTATGTATTATATTTTACATGAAATTGCATGTTTTTTACTTTGTAAAAATGTTTTTAAAAATGGAATTCAATAAACTGAACTCAAACTGAACTGATCACGTGGTTTTCTTTTCGAAAATCTATCCGTAGCCTAATCTTTCTATAGCGTGGAACATAATTAGAGGGCGCTCGACAACATCCATGTTTAGTGCCGTTGATTTTTATAGGACAGTTTGGCCAACCCGGATCGAGTTTGGCCGAATATGCGGAATACTGTTTTGTTAGGCTAGCATAAAACAAATAATATACGCCATGTCTCGACCTACTAAAACCAAGTTGGTCAAACTCTGTGTATAGATGGTTTTGATCCTTTCAAAACATCTTTTAAACATTGAGAAGTCTCCCTTTGTGAATTTTTCGAATCATCAATTTCTTCAACCTACCCCAACCCTCCCCAACGCCTTTTCGACCCCTTCCCCTGTATTCTTATAGATTCACTTCTGGCCTGTATGTATGAATAATGATAACACATAACTTCCATGACCACATATCAATCGTCATCTCTACGCGTTTTGTATGTATGCACGCTTTCCCATCCTCTCACAATATTTCCACGATATGCGCGTATCGCTATTATAAAAACCTCCATTGATAAATCTAGGTGGCATGCGGAATGTTGAGGAAATTTAATTCCTGTTAACATTTCTTTTCTTTGAATGGAATTTGATAAGTGATTAAATTCAGGTTTTTTATTATTGTTATGTTCTTTAGGGTTGAAAATACGAAACATCTTGACCCCTTTAATGCCTTTTTTATTTTGGAGGGGAGGGTGGATTTTTTAAATTTGTATTATATATATATATTTTTTTTTGTGGGGGGCGGGGGGGGGGGGGGGCAAAAATGCTTTGTGCCCCCCACGCCCCATGTTCCAGTTGGGGAGAGTGCCCCCTTCCCCCCTGCTTCCCACTTCCGGCGTCTTTGGCCGCCCCCCCCCCCCCGCCATGTGACACACTATAACTATATTCTTTCATACAAACTTAATCATCAATTGGAAATATCATTTCATTTTCCGAGTAAGACCTGAGGAACTAGAGCCCCCCCCCCCCCCCCCTAATTCAACAGGCCCACTAAATAG
Organism: Strongylocentrotus droebachiensis; assembly: GCA_035222895.1. Lineage (NCBI taxonomy): Eukaryota > Metazoa > Echinodermata > Echinoidea > Camarodonta > Strongylocentrotidae > Strongylocentrotus > Strongylocentrotus droebachiensis. The sequence continues at coordinate 83,934 of JAVYIG010002210.1, forward strand.
GCTGCCTACGTCACTGTATAAATATAGAATCTCGACTAACTTAGTTACCCTATCCACGGCCGGATCTGAGGGAGAATATAATTATGATCCATACCTCATCTAAAATATGCTGAGTTTATGATGCATATAGTTATGTTCGAAGTTTTAAAGGCCTTTCCCATATCGTAGAAGTGTAGGCAACTTACAATTTGCTGATTTGTGTTTGTTTTCAATGCCGCAAACATGATCTAAGGGGGAGGGGAGAGAGGGGTGGGGCGGTGGAGGGGGGGGGGGGGGTGGCAGAAATAATTGCAGCAAGGAAACACGACGCCTTTGTTCCATGGTCCTCCCTTCTATACCCCTCCCGTCACTCACTCTCTCCCTCTCTGCTCTATACCCCTCCCGTCACTCACTCTCTCCTTCTCTCTGCTCTATACCCTTCCCGTCACTTACTCTCTCTCTCTCTCTGCTCTATTCCCCTCCCGTCACTCTCTCCTTCCCTCTATTATTTTGCTCTATACCCCTCCCGTCACTCACTCTTCCCCTATCTGCTCTAAACCCTTCCCGTCACTCACTCTCTCTGTCTCTGCTCTATACCCCTCCCGTCACTCACTCTCTCCCTCTCTGCTCTATACCCCTCCCGTCACTCACTCTCTCCCTCTCTCTGGTCTATACCCCTCCCGTCACTCACTCTTTCCCTCTCTCTGCGCTATACCCCCTTCCGTCACTCACTCTCTGTCTCTCTCTATACCCTTTCCGTCACTCACTCTCTCCCTCTCTCCTCTATACGCCTTCCGTCTCTCTCTCTCTCTCTTTATCTCTCTATATCTTTCCCGCCACTCTCTCTCTCTCTCTCTCTCTGATACCTTAGGGACAATAATAAATGCACTAGTTACACGTTGTCTACCGGTGATCGACTGCACAGTTTTCATGTGGTTTCCTACTAAACGGTCACAAGGTGGCGCTAGAACAACGCATCCCTTCATATCTTTTTGGACATATTGTGTGATAACATTTATGTTTGCTTTTACCACAATTTCAGGAATCAAGATCTAGATTTATCACTTATCACAACCTGAGAACTCAATGTTTATACATCCTCTTGTACAGATATCATACATATACGTTTTAACTGTCGTAGAGTTGTAATAAAACCAATGTTTAATATTTGCATTGTAACTGTATGTCTTTGCTATTCTTTTTCTATTTTTCTTTTTTAGAACACATTCAAATATATATTTATAACAATTTTCCCTAAACCAGCACTATTAGAGAACCATTTTTTTCCAGCCTTACCTTTGTTTTTTCCTCTTTTTTTTTATTGTTGTTACGCCGCATACATATCAACTACTTATCATATTTAAATCGTTGAATGAGTAAGATGTGCAGTGTATTACAAATGAAACATTCTACTTCATCTATAGGGCAATCCCCATTCATGAAACAAGTGCTGTCATAAATATATGATAGAAACAACTCGTATACATTCCTAAAAGTATCCATCAAAAATTGTGGTAGAATGCATATCAATAACGAATAAAATAATGAAAAGTAACAATCTTACTTGAGTTTCGTATGCAGCTGTAAAAATTTACATATTAAACGGAATTATCCCTTACAAAAGCAATTACTATTAGACATAATTAATTAATCTTCCAACACATATATGCATCTTTTGTATGAACTTCGTAAATTCTTTCGTCACACAAGCCTATTTACAATAAATAGTGCTGCTCTAGTAGCAATCCAAGGTGTAGTTGTCGAAATAATGAATAATATAATGTGTGTACGTATATAAATGTATACATATAAAGTACATATAATACAAAAGTTGGTTCAAATAAAGATATGTACATTTTTACAATACAGCTACATGCATTCCATGGGCCTTAACGTGTATACTGTGTTCAATTTAAATGGTGATGTGAAGTACTGACATAAATTGCATTATTATGATATAAATGCTGCGAGAATATAATGCATGATACCAAACGTAATACAAGGCCATTAACAAATAGATCGTGGTATTATGAACACAACCGAGTAAAATGAGACAAAATCGGGAGGGCTTGTTGCCCGAAAACATACTACATGTAGAGGTGTCGTGGTCGAGTGGACTGTCAATCACAAGGTCCGCGGTTCGAGTCCCGACGCGGCACTAAAGTCATTTGGCAAGACTTTGATCTACACTTGCTACACTCAACCCAGGTGATGTAAATTGGCATGAATTAATTCCTTGAAATGCTATAGCGCCTTAAAGATAAACTCCAGTTCAGGTAAAAAAAAAAAATAATAATCTCACAGAATCAAACGAAACTTACACTGAATGTTCAAGATTACAAATAAATGACATGTGCCAAACAATTTTGGAAGAAAATGTGTACTGGCTGAGTAATGAGCATAGAAAGACAGGGAAACGGTGTACTAGCCCCGACACCATTTGTGTTGTCCCATATATAGCTTTCTGTGTACAGTGTTTGTTACTTTACCAAGACTTGGCCAAATTTATTATGATTTTGATGACTCCAGAACCTTGCAGTGCACACAAATACTTATGCTACATGCTACATGATCAACTGTTTCTGATCCATTCCACACCTTTTCTTTCACAATGCAATCGCATTACCAGAACTCACCTTTATCTTTAATGGCAGCCGTGCTAAAGCCAGGGTAATAATCTCCCTGCGCCTCAGAATAGTTTACTAGATCGATGGCGCAAAACTAATGCTGTAGTATTATTATTATTATTACATGTATTATTTCACGTCCTGTTTCCTTTTCCTTCATCTCGCCCCCAATCGAATGGGGGGGGGGGGGGGGGGTGGGGGTGGGGGGTTACTCAGCGTTGAGGGCGTCTGAAATAACATATGTTTAAAGATCCACAATAGTATAAGCATGCATTTTGTGCAATATTTCGCCATCAAGATCATCCCATATACAAGTATCATGTTTGTACTAAGATTAGGGAAATAGTCCCATTCTAGATTTAAGTCTTTTTCAATATTCAAATAGCTTTTCAATTATTTTGAAAAGGAAAAACAAATAATAAAACAAATATGAAAGAAACGTATACCTAAACCCATATTAAGCTTTGGAAACAACCCACATTCGTATGTTTCCAAAATTTCTCACAACATTTCAAAAACAGCCGGGTTTTTATGAATCTACATCGTCGATCATCATTACACTTGATTCATAAAAAAAATGCAAACACATTTGTACATAAATATTTATATCTAAATGTAAAACAACATGCTGCGTAAATATTTTGAAAAACTGTAATAAGGAGTGATATTATTCCAAGTACGATGACGAAAATGAGGCATGAGTTACATTTATTAACATAATTACCAATGACGATGCAAAAAGCTGGTTATCAGGGGCCTACATTGTCTAAACATGAAGATGAAATGAATTGAACTTCATTTCTCCTGGAAGTTAACGTGTTGACTACTGATTTAACATATTCCCCATAACTTGAATACAAAACTAGCCCGGTTGCAGTGTGAAATGGGTTAATAAATACCAGGGAGTAGATCAGGTATATATCAGGTATGAGACAATGCAGCATGTCAACCTGACCGGGTAGTGTGACGTCATCACTTCAACTCGTCCAATGTGAGAACAAAAATGATGTCAGGTACAAGGTAATGCACTGTGTCAACTGCAGCTGCACTGTGGCTCAATCGGTGTGGGTAATGCGGCACTTCTGAGGCTCATAGGAATCGTCCTGAACGAAAAAACATAATGGAATTACGATAAGAACAATAATATTCAACGACGTAGAAGTGTTTTGTTTTCATATTCACTTGATTTTACATGAATGATGAACTATTCTTTTTACCTCTGGGTTATGATAAGACTGGGACTTCATATTGTCCGCATTTTTTTAATCTCAGTTTTATTGACGTATTCCTGTTTCTGGTTCCTATTTCTATCTAGGTAATGAACTGTATTATTGTAAGAAATAAGGAATTCTTTTCCGAAATTCATTGTCCTCTAGTTGGGATCTATTGACTTAAGATGAATCGGGAAAGAGTGTAATGGTTAATCTCCATTCCATATTAACATGATGTTTGTCATTTGCTATTCGTGAGTCATAATGCGAAGAAAGTATAGTCTTTTTACACAAAGCAGAACATGACTTATGGGCAACGGTGGAATCCCATTTTTTTTAATCAACATACGACATAGTCATGGACGCATAAACGAAAGTAACATCATTCTGAAAAGCAAGAAATCAATGCTCACATATATCATTTCATCAGCATATTAGCGAATTTATATTTTCAAATCATTTATTTAACTATGATAACTGGCAATGAAGACACATTTAGGTTTTTATCTTGAGCTTACGCCATACGGAAACACAGGGCCTATATTACTCAAATGGCTCGGCGTGGGTCTAGGCACATTGGGGGACTCACACCACTCTTACTTGATGGATGAAATAACAATTAACAATACCATTGACTAGGGAAGGATGGAGAAGGTTCTTCTTACTCTTCTTTTTCTTCTTCTTCATCACCTTCCTTCTTTACACTCTCATTTTCCTAATTTTTTTCCTTCTCCCTCTCTTATGGTTTTCCCAAATGCGATGGTGGTACATACGTGCTTGATGAAGCACAATATTTACGTCACTGCTTAACCTAACAAATAATTGTTGTTAAATGCTCTGAGAGTTAAGAAGTTGAAGTACCTTTATTGCACAAAATTGAATTGAACTTATACCCCATTCACAGTGGCCTCAAACACCGCGACAGCAGCGGGACTGTCCCGCTGCTGTCGCGGTGTTGTCTTCAGTGTGAAGGCTCGGACCCGTTATAAACTATCGCGGGATAACACCGCCTAGCGATAACGCCGACACAAACTATCGCTAGGCACGCCTAGCTACAGCAGCGGGACAGTCCCGCTGCTGTCGCGGTGTTTACTCAGTGTGAAGGCTCTCCGCTATAACACCGCGACAAACACGTGTGATTTGTTTACTTACCTATCACTGACCTCTTTTCTCCAGCAATGGGGAACATAAAGTGAAATAGAAATAAAGTAACCAGTGGATTTAAATTGATTTTATTATTATGTAGATATTATAATTATCCAAATAAAAATATTTCACACTTCAAAAATTAAAATATTCTGACTGGAAGCAATAAAAATGCTAGTTTTTTAAAACGTAATATGATCGAGGATACAAAAAGCAACTTGACATGCTAGCGCGCGCAATTTCAAGCAATCGAAAACCCCGCGCTGAAGTATTTCCGGTCATATCGGGGTCACTCGCGGGTCATGAGCCATGCATACACGTGTTTGTTACGGAGGTAATAAAAATCACCCGCTGCAGCGTGAATGGGTACATGATATTTATCCCGCTGCAGCAGCGGGATAAATATCATGTACCCATTCACGCTGCAGCGGGTGATTTTTATTACCTCCGTAACAAACACGTGTATGCATGGCTCATGACCCGCGAGTGACCCCGATATGACCGGAAATACTTCAGCGCGGGGTTTTCGATTGCTTGAAATTGCGCGCGCTAGCATGTCAAGTTGCTTTTTGTATCCTCGATCATATTACGTTTTAAAAAACTAGCATTTTTATTGCTTCCAGTCAGAATATTTTAATTTTTGAAGTGTGAAATATTTTTATTTGGATAATTATAATATCTACATAATAATAAAATCAATTTAAATCCACTGGTTACTTTATTTCTATTTCACTTTATGTTCCCCATTGCTGGAGAAAAGAGGTCAGTGATAGGTAAGTAAACAAATCACACGTGTTTGTCGCGGTGTTATAGCGGAGAGCCTTCACACTGAGTAAACACCGCGACAGCAGCGGGACTGTCCCGCTGATGTAGCTAGGCGTGCCTAGCGATAGTTTGTGTCGGCGTTATCGCTAGGCGGTGTTATCCCGCGATAGTTTATAACGGGTCCGAGCCTTCACACTGAAGACAACACCGCGACAGCAGCGGGACAGTCCCGCTGCTGTCGCGGTGTTTGAGGCCACTGTGAATGGGGTATTGAGTTTTAACGTAGTGAAAAAGGACACCGAAACTGAAAGCAATAAAAAGAAGCATACGACGAACCTAACAAAACAGGAGAGACAAGGGCATTCTTATTTGATTTTAGGAATATGAACAAGAAAGTCGGAAATTGAAAACGAGTATTAATGAAAGCAAGGCGGCGGGACGTCTTCATAGTGGGGGGGGGGGGGGGGGGGGGGGTTGGCACCATAATGTAGGAAAATCTCCGGGAAAAAGGGGCACCTACAAAGGTTAACATTAACGCGAAAAATACAATTTTTTTGACATTGTCATATACCACAACATAGTCATTAACGCATATTCTGGATTGTTTAGCCTGCAGTAGGTTGATTGTTTAAACGAGGAAAATAAGAACAACCTCACGAAAACTCAATTTCAATAAAAACCACAACTCTAATCTGCACATAGTGACCTGTGCTAAGCACATGGTATCGGGCCTTCTTACCTTGATTTCCTTATCTTTCTATGCTCATTACTCAGCCCCTACATAATATTCTCTACCAAAATCGTTTGGCACATGTCATTCATTCGTAATCTTCACCATTCAGTGTAAGTTTTGTTGGATTCTGTGAGAATTTATTTTCTATCATTACCAGAACTCAAGCCTATCATTAAGTTGTCCGAAATACTGCTTCTTAGGTTCTCTCAGTCCTTTTAAATTAGGGGCATATGATAGGGAGGCTATGAGATATGTATTGTCTTTCATGCCACCTGCCCTTTCCCCAGGCTCCAATGCTTTTCATTGTGGTGGTAGAAATAGGGTACCTGTTACGATACTCAAAGCTGCTCACATTCTCTACAAATTGATATGGTTCTTTACATGACCGCAAGAGGGAAAACTTCGTCAGCGACAGTAGGATAAAAGGTGGACTTATGAACGGGCAATCATGAGAAAGAAAAGGGGGCTCTTATCAAAAGTAACAAGGAGACATTATCATATTTGAAAGGGGCGCGTATCAGAAGCAAAAAAAAGGCATTTACAAAATGAGAAGGGGCACGTATTACAATGGAAAGAAGGTGACTATCAAAAGGAAAAAAAAAGAACTTATTAGATAGGAATAGGGGGAAGGATCAAAGTAAAAGAGGTGAAAAGGGACCCCTCTCATACCCAAGGTTCATTCAAAGGTGGAGGGAGGGGGCATTTATTAGAAGGGGAAAGATAATAATAATAGTAACATTTATATAGTGCTCAATACTAATGTTTCTAAGCGCTTTACTATTGCTACCCCGGCATTAGTCGAGTAGCCCTGATAAGGCGCTCTGGCATTCGAGGAATTTCTTCCTACCGGGTAATCATTTACATCACCTGGGTGGAGACTGGCTAATGCAGATTGATTTCTTACCGAAGGACATTATAGTGCCGCGGGGAAAGATGCACTTATTGCACTTATCACATGTAAAAAGGGGGCACGTATCAAGAGGGGAAAAGGCACGTATTAGACGGGAAAATGGGCAAGTTTCAAAAGAAGGTGCACTTATCCATCTGAATTAATGATCCAGAAAAGGACACTGCGGATTATTCTCTCTGACCAGTATGTGAACTACAACGATGCCCTCCAGAAGACTGAGCTCACAACACTAAGCGATTGAGGGAATCATTTATTATATGCCTTACATTTGCAGAATCACTTCCGACAAATTTCGAAGACTGGTTGCCCGATACATAGATCAAAAACCGCAGCATCCGACACAGCGATAGGCTAAGAGAGTGTAAAACTGACAGATTCAGAAGTAGTGCCCTACCGTATCTGGTGAGAATGATAAATCGTCATTTGATATAACAATTATTGTTAGCAGTATTTACATATATCCTGCAAAACAAATCTCATTTAATTTCGATATAAATGGATAAGACTGTAATTAAACAAAATGTTTATGTTACCATATATCTATATCTCAACCTCTACGTGTTTTATAATGATAATAACAGTGATAATAGTGATAACAATAGTCACACTTGTAAAGCGCTTAGTATTACAATTATAAGCGCTTCACACTGTGATTATTATTACCCCGGTCATTGGATTCAATTGCTAATCGGCACATGAAAGTGCACGCGTTCCGCTTCATCGGGAGTATTCTGGCAAGTTTATTCTACCATATATCTACATCTCACCATATACGTTTGTAATAACTGCGTGGTAGATTTGTGAACTTTGCTGATCCTGTATAAATTGTCGTGATCGCAAATTGTGTTCCACTGTTTTTATTGAAAATGAAGGTTGCAAAAAAAAACGATCCGATTTAAATTCATTAGTTGGTTCTGAGTGATTTTAAGACGGTTGCAGAGAATCCTAAAGTTTCTTTTGTAACGGTTGCTCAATATTGTCTTTATATGTAGAGATATACTTAAATGGGTTACAGTCGGATCGTGCTGTAGAAATCCATCATGTTCGCAAAAATCCTAACTTCGACCCCCCCCCCCCCCCCCCCCCCCGCTCTCACTCTCTCTTCTTCCTCCTCCCTCTCCCTCTGTACCCTTCTTAATCTCATCATATTCCTTTGCTAGTTTTCTCCTCCCCTCTCTCTCTATTTGTATTTCTTCTCCTCACACGAGTACTGGTGGGGGGGGGGGGGGGGGGGGAGTGGGGAGTATGCCCCCTCCCCCCAAAAAATAAAGTTCAAACCTGATTTATTTCTAATTCCAGTGATTAACAAATATTGCTGAAATGACATGATTTTCCGGGATTTTGTCTCACTTTTCTGTAAATTATACTTTATATGCGTTTGTTGGAAAATGACAATTCCCTAAATTTACAGTCAGGTTAAAAAATACAGTTATTTAGAAGCCTACGTTTCAGAGCCCGCAAAACGGCAGGGCTCCCGGGGGCTCGAGCCCCCCCCCCCCCCCAAACTTTTATGAAAAAAGTATGCTAAAAATAAATATAAAGAAAGAATAGTGACCTGCCAATGTCACAAATGAGGTCTAAAAATATGCTCATCTGACCGTATTTAAATGCCTAAAACCCCTGGGCTTCCGAGGGTTCCCACCTCTGCCCTCTGGACACAACCAAGGACCCTAAGGCGGGCCCCTGGATACTCATCTGACCGTAATTTCATTTCTAAAACCGTAGAACTTCTGGGGGCTCCGCCCTCTTGACCCGACGCCAATCAGTGACCTGCCAGTGTCACAAATAAGGAATAAAAATATGCTCATCTGACCGTAGTTAAATGTCTAAAACCCCTGAGCTTCCGGGAGCTCTGCCCCCTCAAGGACCCTAAGGCGGGCCCATGGATACTCATCTGACCGTAATTTAATTCCTAAAACCCCTGAGCTTCCGGTGGTTCTGCCCCCCCCCCCGGACAACTACCCCAAACAACTACCCCCTACGACAACCATCCTCTAGGACAAATACCCCCCCCCCCCCGAACAACTATCCTAGGGTAGTTGTTCTAGGGGGTAATTGTCCTAGGGGTAGGTGTCCGGATACGCAATAGAATACACTAACGAAGAGCCGAACAATGAAGTGATTACAGAAAGAAAACTCTCAATTGCATGCACGGAAAACGATACTAAATCATACTGAAAATCATAGCATCGAAACAAGAAATATCGAGAAAAAAAAAAGATATTTGATAAAATATTGAAGTGCAAATCTAGACAGAGGAAACCAAAATGAACTACATGTGAAAAGTGATAGAAACACATGGGTGAGAAGAAACATATATCAACAGTTAAATAATGCTATTTATCAACGTTTCGATATTCTGTCGAGCATTTTGTATCAGGACAATTACCCCCTGGGCAGTCACCCCCGGAAAAATTACCCCCCCGGAAAACTACCCCCGAAGTATAATATCCGCCCCCCCGAAAATTACCCTCAGAAAATGATGCCCCATGGACAATTACCCCCGAGGACAACTACACCCAACCCTGGAAAAAACATAGGACAATTACTCCTCGCCCCCCCCCCCCTCCCCTGTTCATTAAAGGGGAAGTCCACCCATAATATTAAAGTTGGTTTAAATTTATTTTAAATCGGGAGGTAATTGTCCTCGGGAGAAACTGTCCACGGGGGGTAATACTATATATGTAAAGCGCTTTGAGAGGGCCTTCGGTCCTGGAAAGCGATATATAACAACAAATTTTTATTATTTTTTTTTTCCTTTTTTTTTGGTCCCGATGGTAATTTGCGGGGGGGGGGGGGTGATTGTCTTAGAACCGATTTCTATGAAAAAGGGATAACAATCGACAACATTTGAGACAGAGACCCGGAACAGAGACAAAAGAGTCAGATACGAGAACTCAAAATATAAAGAAAAAGTTTGAAACTTACCAAGCAAAATGGGATGATTTTGCAGACAAAAATGACACTTGAAAAACATTAACAAAAAAAGTGGGCCTAAAGTGGAAATAAATTTCGAAATTGAATATTAAAAACGATAATTCAGAACAATATTAGCGTCATGGCGGTTGTTATACAGATGAAGAAAAAAAATAGTGAACGTGGACAGTGCACACAACGTGGAGCGATACTTACATGACAAAGCCACACAGTGAGGTTGCCTCTTGATGCTTGATGAAGACCTTTGAGATGAGATTCCAGTCTGCCGCCCTCTCCAGTTCCATAATAATATAACCTATTTTCAGAAAACGAGTGATGGAGGTAAAGTGCAATGGGTGTTAGAATACAGAGAAAGAAGCACAGAGAGAGAAAAAGTAAGAGAGATCTTTTAAGGGGGTGGGGGAATATTATAGAGAAAGAGAGAGAACAACATTATAGTATAGAGACATACAAAGAACAGAGAAATTAAGAAAGAGAAACAGACAGAGAATGCGTACAACATGATACTCTTAGTATTTTCATTTTCTCTTCCCATGAAAGATTTGATTTTGTAGGCCTCATTTAATTTGTTTAGCGACAAAAATACAAACTCCGGGAGATGCAGAGGGAAGGGGGCAGATCAGTGGGTGTTTCATGAGGCCTTGAAATTGATATTAAAATTAATCGGATCAATTTTAAGGGCCTTAAAATTACTTCGATTTTAGGCCCTGTTTCATAATGAAAAACAAAACAAAAACAAAAACAACAGATTTAAGCTTTAAAATCAATTTAAAGATAAATGTTATCATTTATTTTTTAAATCCCAGAGACGGTTCTTTTCAGTAACAACAAACCAAACGAGTATTTCAGCTTTCCCGCTTTAATTTTCTGTTAATCGATTCGAAAGGAAATATGTTATTTTGCTTAACCTGGTCATATATCAATTTTTGTGTGTCCTTATATCATGTGTGAAAAAAGGAAAACAATTATTCATGATATGATAGGTAATATGTATTTAAACTTTGTTCAATTTCCTCTGTATTTCAACCTCTAGTTTGTACAGGGCCTCTCAGGATAACATGTTCAATAGTAACACTAACCCTGTTTTAAAAAAGACAAACAAGAAGAAACAAATATCCTAGTATTAATCCGATATGTTCAGCATTTTTTTAATTTGAAAGGCGTAAATGACGGCCAACTTCAATTTTGGAATATATCGGAAAAAAGAGAATTCCGTACAAAATTAATAGCCGATCTGGGGCCATTAATTACCATATTTGTTCATAAATGTGTGCCCTATTCCATTCATATATACTCTCTCTCTCTCTCTCTCTCTCTCTCTCTCATTAACACACAACCACACTCACATCACAACTCTTTTTACCCCCCCCCCCAAAAAAAAAGGGGAAAAAAAATAGTAAGGGATAAAGGAATAAAGTAAAAGAAATAAAATGATAAAAACTGGCTTCTAACAAAAGCTTTGCTAGGCTATTTGAATACTACCCATCAAATAGGTTATTTGAATAATATCCATCAAACAAACACACCATCATTTCATAATTACTACCATGCGTTAGCGTCCAATCTCATCCATTCATTCTTTGCCCTAACCCCTTTTTATTTTTAAATGACAAACAGTACATTGCTCAAATACAAAATAGAATTTACACAGATTTTTCAAGCTTTAAAGTCTAATCGTTATGAGTTTGCTTTAATGCACGATAATCTACATTTTATATATGATGAGCAAAAGCAAATTAATTCAAGGGATACAATAAGAACATTTTCAATGACACAAATGACAGTACTCCTATTAAAGTGACAGCCAGTTGTTAAAACTATTGCAGCTTATAACTGCCACTGTCTAGTCGATGTAAATTGGTGGAGATTAAAAGAGTTACATTACTTTGTGGTAAGGATTGGTCTTACCCATATGGTTGTTAATCTATATAAAAGGTTATACACATTGTCATGTTAAAGGACATTCAGTTGGTTAAAATGTTTTTCTTGATACAACAGTTCGTCTATATGAAGTTAATCATCATTTTTTCCTATCAGCTTTGAACGATTTCTAAGGACAACATAAATCAGAGTTGATATATTATTTCCTGCCGGACAAGTCTGTTTTCACTGCAATCACAATGTTAAGTTGTTTCTTTTGAATTTTTTCTTATGCAAAGAATAAGAATATACAGTTGAGGCATAAACGGGTAATTATCGACACAGTGTCATGCCAACAGAACCTCTAGGAAAAGTTCAAAATAGGTCCTCAAATTTGTCCACTGCTGCTCAGATGAATTTGCTTCTTTGAAATTTCCAAATTGATATTTTAAGATTCATCACCATGAACAGATAATTATCTATGGAATGTAAATTTAGAAACAATAACCTCCATTACAGAATCATAGATTTATAGATCAGTAACAACACTTTAAAAAATAGCAAGATATTATACTTTAATTTGGATAAGAACTTTAGTTTTATCTTTCAACTGTAATTTTTTTTTTTTCTTAAGCAAGATTCTACAATTCTATTTAAAAGAATAGAATTCTTGGAAGTAACATTGAAAATGTTTAGCAAGAGGACTGGTCGCTTTCTCATTTAACTTCGACTTCCAGTGAAACAGATTTTCAAATGAACTCATCTGAATATATTAAAAGTGCTCCAGTCTCTTCTCTCCTCTCTTCTGTCTGGTGCTGTTATTAAATGGACCTTGTGAAGGGTTGCTAAAGTGTAAACAAGATAATACGCTCTCCTCTGTCTGGTGCTGTTACTAAATAGACCTTGTGAAGGGTTGCTAAAGTGTAAACAAGATAATACGCTCTCCTCTGTCTGGTGATCTTACTAAATAGACCTTGTGAAGGGTTGCTAAAGTGTAAACAAGATAATACGCTCTCCTCTGTCTGGTGCTGTTACTAAATAGACCTTGTGAAGGGTTGCTAAAGTGTAAACAAGATAATACGCTCTCTTCTGTCTGGTGCTGTTACTAAATAGACCTTGTGAAGGGTTGCTAAAGTGTAAACAAGATAATACGCTCTCCTCTGTCTGGTGATCTTACTAAATAGACCTTGTGAAGGGTTGCTAAAGTGTAAACAAGATAATAATACGCTCTCCTCTGGTGCTGTTACTAAATGGACCTTGTGAAGGGTTGCTAAAGTGTAAACAAGATAATAATACGCTCTCCTCTGTCTGGTGCTGTTACTAAATAGACCTTGTGAAGGGTTGCTAAAGTGTAAACAAGATAATTATATGTTTATATGAAGATTGAGAAAGCAAGAAAGTTTTGAGTGTTCCTTAAAAATATTACTTGATGAAATCTTACCAATATTCTCATACTCAATGTCAAATGTTAGTACACGGACTGGAGCACTTTCAATATCTTCAGACGAGTTAGTTTGATAATCTGTTTCACTGGAAGTCGTAGTTAAATGAGAAAGCGACCAGTCCACGATCTGTTTAGCATTGTGGTCCCTCTTGCTTAGAGCTGGAAAATGGAGCTTGTATCTGTAGGCTGGCTGATGTTTCATATGAAGAATAATGTTGCAGGGGATTCAAGCTCTGCAGTCTAGAAATTGAAATTGAAAGTTATGTAATACAAATATTAATAAATACTAGTGTAATTTACAACTTTTGTATTTCTAGTCATGTCAATGTCTTTTATTGGAAAATACATCAAGTAGAAAGGTAATATTTTTCTTTTTTTTAAATATTCATACAAAAGCAGTTTTAGTTAGAAAAGATAACAATTTTTTTTTTTTTTAGGCTTTTGAAGAAAAAAAATATCGTAACCATTTGTGTATGTTTGATACAATAGATTGGGTAAGATCGGAATTAGACCTCTGACAAGGACTATGAGAAATGTACTTAATTTTTTTCAAATTGTCTTGCTTATTGATTGCTGTAGGGGCGTGGCAATGATGAGAGGTACAAAACATACTAATAAGATCAATTATGTTAATAGATACCGCTTACCTTTTCAACTTGAAGAGATGGACAAGACCTTAGGTATGAAAGTCCAGATGCCATGAGTTTGCAGTTCATGTAGATGCAACAGCTCTTTACTTTGCAACCTTAGATTTGAAACAGAGAAATACATATACCATAAAGAGAGCGAAAATACTTCTCAGAATAATAGTTGTCATTTGACCTAATCTAATGTGTTCAACTGAACAAAAATACATTTTCATCAGTGATTATAATTGTAATTTAAATGTGTTTGGGTCAAACCACTATGCCACTAACCACATTGAAAGTTTTAGAAAATGTGATAATTGTATCAATTGGACTATGGAACTTGGAACTTTTTTTGTTTTAATAAACATTTTGGACTCTTCATGATTTTGATTTTGATCCCAAACATTTCTTTAAAATGTTAATCTTGAATGTGTTGACCTTGAACTTGAGCTTTCGTTTGTAATCTGACTCTACAACAGTCTTATCTTCATCTTGGATACTCTGATCTTGAACCAAATCCTATTGTAGAGTCTACAGAGAATTGATTAAAATTACCCTCAGGGGAATAGAAGGGAAAACTTAACCTTAAATGGTATATAACAAACAGAAAGCAGCTTGCATCATACATATGCTCGTTAGAGTATTTTCAATCATATCTTTATACTTTAATTGCTGCCCTCTTCTATGAACAATATTGATCAAAATCTGGCTGATTTAGTAATTTATCTATGTTTTTGACCTGTAATGGTTGGCTTCCTCTTAAATTAAGAACACAGAATGTTCAGTTTGTCATTGTAAAATCCAATATCCGGTATCTTAATCCTTTATCATAAATGAATATCAACACTATGTAAAACTCAACAACAAGTTAGTAATTTATTTGTATGTACATGTACATTTAGGTCTAGAAGAAGAAGAAGACAAAAAACCTCACCCTTATTGTAATGTCGGAGTTCAAACTTTGCTAAGAAGATCACATCAAAGGGCCACTTAGCACTGTAGGATCTTGCAGTACACCTTGAATCAGATTACACTATGCAGATCCAAACCCTTTCATCGGGGCCAAGGTAGGATGAGAAGTTAGTCCAGGACGTTGAAGACACGATGGGAGAGAAGTCTTAGACTAGAAGTCTTTTTCTTGGATATGACTCAAGAGTCCAGGTGCACTCCATCTCCGACTCTGAAGAAAATGAAATGAATGAAAACAAAATATTGAGTTTGATACACGACTCATGAACCTACTACATAACATTCTACATTTACATGTAGTCTAAAGGCTAACATGTTATATGTAGGCCTAGATTAGATCTAGGTCTAACTCCTGTCAATTTAGATCTCCCAAAAATACAAGTAGTCTAGATCAAGGACTAAGGGACGAACTCCAACCTCTAACTGATTTAAGTTAGTCCTGCACAAAGGGTGCAATGTAGAGACTAGGTAGACATCTACCCTAGATCTAGTATCATGTAGACTAAATCTACATTAAGATCTTAATCAAGATCTAACTTGGTCTTGGGTCTGACACTGTGGAGTCCAATTTTCTTTCATGACATGTTAAAAAATGATATTGTTGATTGCTATTATCAACATGAAACAATGTAAGCCTAGACCCTATACCGCACTGCCTAGACTGCAAAAGACAAAGTAGATAATTTGGAATCTAGGCCAAGATCTAAGCCTAAATCTACAATAATAAGCACTAGACTCTAGATCTAGACTCTAGAATCTAGATCTAGTCTATTGTCTAGTCTAGTCTAACGTTAGACCTAGACTTATCATCAACCATACAACGCGATGATTCCTAAACCCGTGGTAGGCCTAGACTGATTTTGTTATCAATTTCAAGAATAAACTATATTTCTTAATGAATTTGGACCTGTCCTAACCAAATAGTTAACGTCTTCAAACAAGTACAGTTGGACATGCATGCATGTAATGTATATGAATGGGGCGGAAATACGGTACCGGTACATGAACCGGTGCAATTCGTCCATCTTAACTAGATCTAGACTAGATCTAGGTCTAGACTAAGTTTATCTCACTTGGGGAATGCTTTTAGTTGATATTTATTTCAAATATCGTTCGGTTAAAAAATGAGAGGAATACTTTTCTTCTAACAAAATAACAATTTAGTTGTCAACAGAATGATTTTTCTTGAAGAAAACGGAATTTACTTACTTTTCAAGGACCTCTCCTGCAGTAGTTTAGCGACGCAATTTTGTGGTTGATCGATTGACCCAGCATCGACTAGCCTTAATTACAGAGCCACTTACATTTAACCAAAAATTTATCAAAATCAATTCCAGCTTAAATTTGACTGGAGGAAAAGTTCAGCTAACGAGCATCAGTTTTAAGCCCAAAGTGATTCGGCCTTAAAAAACCTGGAAAATTAGTTAAATTTCCCCAGCTTGGCATAAGCTACGAAAATTCACAAATTCTGAGTCGAAGAGTAAGAAGAGCTGACGTAGGCTGGGGGAAGGGGGGGGGGGGGGCATACCTGCCATCTCATGAAACTTGATGTTCCTTAGACGATGCATCCGAAAAACGATCTAGAATTATTTTTAAAAAGGACAGTTTGCCTTTAACGGTTCCTTGCAGAGCACGAAACTTTTTTAATTCGCTGTATTCGGCGATTCGCTATTCTGCTTTAAACAAAAGATAATGCAACCCGGAATATTGATAGATCTACTGATAGTTCTAAACGCAATAATAATAAATGATAATAATGATGATAGTAGTGGCAACAAAAATAATATTAATAATAATAACAATTATAAACTAGATCTAGATCTAGACCTAAAAGTTATAACAATGATAATAACTAATAATGAAAATTTATAATAAAGATAATTTATTTTATCTAGACTACATATTATTTTGTTTAAAGTCAAAATGGACTAATATAGACCCTAGGCCTACATTATTTTAACTTCCTACGATTCATACTAATACATGCAACAATCAAATTCTATTCATTGCAACTGTACATTGAAAATTCTAAAATAACAATTGAGAGCGATAATCAAACAAAACCCATCCTAACTTTCAGTCAAAAACTTGGAGGTTATACCCACGTTTTAACCTTTGCACCCTTTCACGCATTTGTATCATTAAATGCTTTTTCACGGCAGACTAACTAAACAGAATCGTCTAGTAGGATTTTAATCTATTTTATACAAGATTTGAACAAGAACCTACCGCACATCTGACATCGTCTTCACATGTCTGCAGCACTCGATGAGGTAAACCAAGTCTTCCTCGTCTGTGCACTTCACCCAGTGCAGATTTAGCCACTGTAGGTTCTTGGTTTGTTCTCTGATCAGAAGACCCAGTCCTCTCATCGTCTCTCTCGATACACTATGCTTCTCTGATGGGAGTGATAAGTACGGTACTCTAAGCTGGATGTGTGTGAGCTGCTGTCCTCCGGTCCGACGAAGACCAGCCGTGATCTGAGCTATGTCTCTCTCTGCATCATCGATACGGATATCGATCTCTCTCAAGCCAGGAAGCGATGAGAGCAGACCTTCATAGCTTTGTGACGTCACACTCTCGGCTGATATCTTTGTGACGGATGGAAGCTCAGGAGGAGATGGAGGGAAACTGAGAGAGGAGTCTGAGATGGTGAGATGGTTCAGTGAGGTGAAGGATCTGAGACAGGACCACAATATGGCAGTCATCTCAGTAGTTAACTGGTATTTCTTTACGATGAGTTGACAATTATCCTGAAATTATAAAGTATTTTAATATGTTAGCCATATGCTAAACAACAAATATTGGAAATGGGTAGAATTTAAGGGAAGGCGGCCTGCAATATGAAATTGACATTATCATTCAGAAGCAAAAACAAAAACAAAAACATTATTATTATTGATATTCTTATAAAATATCTTTGTATCCAGGGGCGGAACCAGCCGGCGACAAGGGAGGGGGCCAAAGAGGAGGGCCCATTCGTCTGAAAAATTTGAAAATCGTGCCGGCAGATATTTCGCTCTGTGTGGAAAGGGGGGGGGGGGGCAGTGAGTATCTGTCAAACAAAATATTACTGCCCCCTATCAAGAAAGGGGTATCTTTTTGTATTTTCTTTATTGTTTTCCTTTACCATTCACCACTTTGAATCCCTATGCCAGATCTTGATCATTACCTACATGTACATAAAACACATTAACCACACTTCTACACCGTAGAATATTTTTAGTTAACGCTTGCCCGACAGCCGACGACTAGAAGCCGCTTGTTTAATCAATGTGATTGTTAAATTTACATCCTAAAAAAATGCATGTATACCCAAGTGTAATGGTCACATCATAAATAAAGTGACATCGACCATTCAAACCGAGCGTTCAAACAGGACGCACAATTAGTTTATAGACTTTTTAACATACACGTACTCTCCACTTCACGAAACCATATCTCCCTGAATGTATCTTTCTGTAACAAAATATATGTTCTCATTGAGAGCCCTATGATAGTTATTCTACGACAAGGAGCTCCAGATTTATACCAAAATAAAACAAATAACAAAATAAATGCAAATCCACTTATACAGAATACAAATTACGCAAACTTATCAGAACTTAGGGTTGAAACCAGGGAAGCCCATTAGTGGCACCGTGTGAATTAAAATTAAAGAGGAATTAATTGGAGGCCGCCAGATAATTAACATAGTACAGGAGCGGTACAGGCCATTTAGGTTCTAGGGCAATGATTCCCTGGGCAATCACCCCCAGCCAATCACCAGCGGGACAATTACCCCCCTCCCCCTTAGACAACCACCCCATGATGACAATTACCCCCCCCCCCCCCCAAAAAAAAAAAAAAAAAAAAAAACCCAGGACAACCCCCTGTTAATTAAAGGGGAGTCCAGCCTGATAATAAGTTAGTTTAACCCTAATAAGGCCGGGGGGGGGGGGGGGCATTATGGCCCCCCCCTCCACAATTTTTCCGATTGCTCGAGAACGCATATGGATGGCGCCCCGCCGCTCGCTGACTTTTTTCTTTAGAGTCTTGCGCAACTTTTAAAAGAATTTTTTTGAAAATCGGACCTACGGTTACAAGGTCACGTGACCTTTTGTCTTTGCATGTCAGCCCGAAAATCGCTCATTTTCGTGATTTGTGTACAAAACATATGGAAAAGTCATTTTTCCTAAAAACAGATCAAACATGGGTTATTGGGTCTTGTTTAAAGTTTAGGTGGTTGTTTTTGGAGTCAAAATAGTTGAATTGTAGTAAGAAATGAAATAAAACAACAAAAACAATGAAATACATAAGTTAAAAAAACAATGAAATACATAAGAAATTATCAAAACAAGGGATAACATAAGGAATAAGCTGGCTCTTCCAATTTTTGTTTGGTATTATTATTCAGAATGGTCTAATGAATATATGTAGTGAAAAAGAATGCCTAAATATGAATAATATATGATTTATGGGTAAAAATGTGATTTTTATGACTTTATTTGCATAAATTACCATAAATATGCAAATGAGTGAATTTTTCAAAAAATTGAAATTATCATATTATTCTATACACTTCACTTGACATGCGTGCAAATTTTCACGGCGATCGGCCGCTTCGCGGCCGAGATCTTAAGGCGGGGGGGGGGCCATAATGGCCCCCCCCCCCGGCCATACTAAGACCTCAAATAGCCCGGCCTGTTTAGGGTTAAATAAAAGCAGATTTTTTTTCAGCGGGGTAATTGTCCTGGTGGTGGTCGTCCTTGGGGTAATTTGTCCTAAAGTTGCTTTAAAACATTTGAGTGATGGGAGTAATCTGTGCTCGGCATTTAAGTGATTCCATGGTTACGGACGGAAATCCATTAGTGCCACAATGTGAATTAAAATTCAAGAGGAATTAAGTGGCGGCTCCCACTTAATTATCTGGAAACATTGCAACGTAAATGATAACTATATCAATACATGTCCAGGAATATACGATCTCTCTCTCACACTTTCTCTCCCCCTCTTTCTCTGTGTGTCTTGCTCTGTCTGTCTGTCTCCGCCTCTCTCTCTCTCTCTCTCTCTCCTCACTTCCATCCTCCTTCTCACCCTCTCCCTTTTCTACCTCTCTCCCATTTTTGCCGTGTATTCTGTAGTGTACATGTACACTTTTCTAAGGGGAACAATTTTAGCCGACTCATGTTTCATGTAATACCCACGTACTCCATTGTTCTCTCTCCCTCTCTTCCTCTCGTTTTCTCTCCTCCTCTCTTGCCCTATCCTTTACTAGCTTTATTTGCTCTCACTCAATCTATCTCCATTTAACATTCTCCAGTGTATTTCCTCATTTTGCTTGAAACGGCTGTAATTAGTATTTGGACAATTAGATAATTTATCAACTGTATGTTTTGATCATACTGTATATGCTGAAAATTAGTAACACTTTACAATTTTGTATTTATATTATGTCTTTCCTATGTTATTAACCTTTGTTTTCCTGATCTTTGTTTGTTATGCAATTATGAGTTCAATATGTACTTTAATCAAGTCTATATATATTGTATATACGTTGTTTTTGTTGTGCAGGGCGCTCAGTGCTGGCAGTTTATTAATTGAAGAGGTAAGCCTGCTTTAAATAAAACGGTACAGATATTATACATAATATGGCCAATATTTCAATCACTTTGTTTTGCATACATGTGAATATGATCTGCGAATGGCTGATTTTCATTTAGACAGTCAACCTAGAACCCTTGCATTCATGTAGCAATCGATATACTTAGTAGGTAACTTACATGTACATGCAAGGCAATTACCCTGAGCGACTTCTCTGACTTGTTAAGACCAGTGATGTGACGTCCTAGTCTACCGCCTGAGTATGTACCACAGCCAAGAAGCCTGCAACATATAAATGAAGTGTACATTGCGTAAAAAAGAGGAATAGAAAAAAATGTTAATTGCACCCATTTGTAGATGAGTACATGTACGGTTAAAGTGTACCGATCACCTGAATATTATTTGTGTACAGTTAGAATGTATATAAAATCAACCTGAAAATAATTGACCTGGTATTGTTTGGGTTAACCGTATTAGGTATGAAGAAATAACATAAATATGGCGCGCACGGGACCGAATTTGGTCTTCGGTTCCATGCCGCGTCCTATTTATCTGCGAGCACGTATAAGGATGCTTTGACAAGTTAGATGTGTCACTCTTATGCTTATTTGGATTGTATTTTGACAGGCAAAAGAGGCGGCACTCCAGCCGGGGGGGGGGGGGGGGAGGTGGGAGGCATAGTGTTTTTTTGTTTCGAATACCCCAAAAGAGCTCCTTTTTACTTATACAAAGTGCCGTTTCTTTTTCACTTTTTATACAGATAAGTCCCTCTTTTTTTTTCTTCTAATGAGTGCCCCCTTACCCTTCACAAAAGAGCTTTAATCACCTGTGATAAGTATCCATTCTAATCGGATATGGGACCCTTTTGCCTTGACGAAATGTTTATTTTCTTTTTCAATAAATGCCCTGGTCCCTTCTGATAAGTGCCCATTTTCGAGTGTGATAAGTGCCCCGTTACTATGGCACGTGTCTCTTTTCCTTTCTAACAACTCGTCAGCGTTTACATGAACCGTCGAATCCGTCGATTTTTGGCAAATTTTTCAAAATATTTTTTTTTCCATAATTGCGTTGATTGTTATGATATCTTTCTACTGACAAATTTTCAGATGCTGATTTGAGATAATTTTTGACAAAAACATATTTATATTTTTACTAAAAACGAAACGTTGCGCGGAGCGATTGCATGAACCGACGAATCCGCATTCGACGGTTCATAAAACCCGCCCTCCTTCAATTCTAGCAGACGATGAACCGTCGAATCTGTAGCATCGTCTGAACGGGATGTAAAAATTGGTAAGAAAACTGTGTTTCGTGTACCTAGTTGTACTTTTATGAGATTAGATGCATGAATTTAATGAAAATCTGAAGTCGCTGCTTAAATTATACCAATTTATAACACATTTAAGCAGATATTTCGAACTCAAAACTCGGATTGTCCCACCTGTTGATTTAGATGTTAGTAAATCTAGAGATTTAGATAAAATCAATTTCAATGGACAATGGACAATAGGTCCAAGTCAAGACGGACGATTGTTCGTACTATAAATCTTAAATCAACTCTAATGTGTTATAATTTCCCTATTTAAAAAAAAATATGGGTAGACTATTGTACTGTTGAAATTACTAAGTGTGGACGGCGGTTAACTATGCATGGTCATGATGGTGTTGGTCATGGTAGTCGCTCACTACTATTCATTTTATTTTAAACTAGAGTTTAGACTAAGTTAAATAAGAGTTTAGCCACCCTGAAACTTCCACAAATTGTTATTCCCGCATATACGCCATACTTAAATATTGTTCACGCCATTAATATTCAAGCAGTGTTACAACAAGATGCTTTCAACGGTCACTTTTTCTTTTCCTGTTTTCCTTAGTTTTTTGTGCCGTACGTCGAATGCACATGCGTAGACAATGCGCAAGTAATGTGAAAACTGTGGGAAGTATCCGCAGCCGATGCACAAATTATGAGCAATTTATTCGTAAATCCATCGTGAACTAGTCGTAAACATGCGTGTCACTCGGGCATTGGCACGCACCGGTCAGTATGGACACAGGTAGAATTCGTATAGGATACTCATACTAGTTCCTTGAGTGTTCACGAAAGTCGTCCACCAAATTTGTTGTGCCAAAATTTTAAACATTTTGAAAATTCTGCCACAAATTTCAAGCTTTGATCATCCTCCAGCATGTTCCGCAAACGCTTCCCGTTATGGCAATTAAAAACGTGACATGAAACAATGGGCAAACCATGCGCAAACCAATATCGTACAAGTGTCAGGGTGCTTTAAGACTATGAGTTTAACTTTGAAATTAGTGACTAGATTTTGTCTAGATTAAGATCTAACTACTGTTAGTGTTAGTCAACTTAGTATGCAAATATTTGTGGCACCATTCATTGTTTCAATTCCTTGCCCTTTGTTTTGTTTTGATATTATTGTAATAGAAAGATGAGTATTCTATTCCAAAAATTCTGTGCCCAATGTCATGGGTACAATTTCTGTGCGGGAACGCTAATAACTAATAGAAATAGGGGGCTGGCTGGTAATGGCTCTGTCCTGATGATACTGACACAAACTGCAACAGTCTTAATTGGTCTGTGATTTGTGTAGATCTACTCACCTTTTCTCTCCATACATTCACAAATTGAAGATTCTTTTTAAATCAATAAAATTTGTATTTGAATTATGAAATATCCAGGCCCACCCTCCACCCCCATGCCGCCTACGCCTATATGATGACGACTCGGACAGTCAGATATTGGACATTTATATTTATATTCGGGGGGGGGGGGGCAGAGGTGGTTTCCGTGTAAAATGTATCGTCTTAATTGTCACCAAAATAAATGTTCATAAGTTTGACTCTCAGTTGAGGGAGGGGGGGGGGGAGGGGGAGCAAGATTTCCCACAAAGGGGACAAATTACGATAGGATTATGGGTGTGTTTTCTTTTCCTTTCTCTTGTCCCCACTGAAGCGGGGGAAATATATTGGCTAGATTATGGGGATTTCTCTATATAATTATCAAAGCTGAAAAGAAAAATATACTTTTAAACAGACATCATACAGGGGACGCCACCGTTCCCATAATGCCTTAAGGTCACAAAATTGTATCTTATATGGCTTAAAATCTTGAAAATCCTTACTTGTATTGTATATTTACGAAAAGCTTGAATATAGTATATAACTTAAGTCCCTATAACCCCCTCTCTGTCGCTTCCTTCCTTTGCTGAGGATTAGGGACATGTTAGATCAGCCCCTTGATGGCATAAGTGCTACACCCCCACCACCCCCTTCCCCCCCCCCCCATGAAACACACACAGACTACTCCATCTATACTACTTGGACGAGAATTGTCGATAATATGCACTTGTACCAAGGAAATACTTCAGGGTGGGTGGGCCAAATCGCCCAGCTTGGTCAGACTGATTGGGGGGGGGGGGGGAGGGGAGGGGGCTAAGGCCTGGGATGATGGGTCACATATCTTATTGGAGCATGCCTTTTTTTTCTTTAAAAAAAAATGTATGTTTTCAATGAATGTTTTCTACAAATGTTCGGGGCCATGTGGCATTCCCCCCCCCCCCCCTGCACCCACGCCACAGCCGCGGGGTGTCCCCTATCCATTTTGCTTTCTTATTATCATTTTGTTTGTTGCTTATTTGACTTTCATTTTTGTATGAATAGGGACCCTCTTCTCCTATTATGAATAGCGACCCTCATTAAAATTTGTGAATAGCGACCCTCTCCTCGTTTTCTGAATAGCGACTCTCTTCTTGTACTATGAATAGCGACCCTCTTCTCGTGTTATGAATAGTGACCCTCTTCTTTGATTATGAATAATAATCCTGATGAATAGCGATCGGCCCTCATTCCGTATTATGAATAGCGACCCTCATTTCGTGTTATGAATAGCGACCCTCTTGTCGTGTTATGAATTGCGACCCTTTTCTAGTATTATGAATAGGAACCCTTTTCTCAAATTATGAAAAGCAGCCTTATGAATAGCGGTCCTTATGAAAAGCGGACCTTATGAATAGCGGACCTTATGAATAGCAGTCCTTATGAATAGCGACGTTGACCTGATTTTTCGGTCTAGGTTGGTGATTATTAAGAATGTGAGACTACTTCAGTTTAGGTCAGGATTGGGTTAGCATGGTTTGGGTTAGACAGAAATAACCGTCTGGTATGGGTCATTCTTTAATAAAACGGACTTTTGCCAACATTTCCCATGTAGACGGTACTTTTTACGGCTTGTACAATGGGGTAGATTGATCGATTGCTACCGATATTTTACCACTTCCGGAAGTTCTGGTACAAAACTTTCTCCCCCATTTTTCTTGATTTAGATCTAATTGAAATAAAAAATCAGACAGAAGAAAAAATACATATTTCTTTTCTATGTAAAGTTTTTTAAATTTAAATTACGTATTTCCAAAGGCGAAATTTACGGAATTACTTTATAAGAGTTATCCAATTTTTATCTCAGAACCAGTGAAACGGTATGTTTATGAATTCAAATTGTAATCCATGACAAGACCAGCCCGGGTCAACTTGGCAATTAATTACATTTTTTGAAAATTTTCATTTGTTTTCCAGCAATAGATAGTTGGAAGTTTCTCGCAGAAATCCTGGCATGACCTTTAGCTGCATTCTGGTGAAGAGTGCTGTGTGATCTGGTAAGTAATTCAGTTTGACCTTTTTTTCTTATTTGTGTCTTCTTAATGTCTTGTTTGTTCAACAAAAGAATAATTGTGATAGCAGAGTGATTTACAGAGTCATTATTTAATTGTCATGATTCTCTGAAGATTTTTTGTCTCGTCTGCATAGCTAGAGTGAGACATAGGTACCGCTTTTTCCTACCGCGGCATCAAAAATTGAAATCACTCTCATTTCAAAAGGTTATGTCCAAATTTGATGAAAATTGCACATAGCAATAGGCCATTTTCGTAATGTAACCAAATTTAATGCATAAGTCTTTGTGAAGTGCCTCAGTACAAGTGATTTCATTCACCTTATAAGAATAATAGTATTTCAATAGTCAGAAGGCAAACTGCATATATTTAGTGTTGCTAGGTAGGTCAAGCCATAATGTTTGTCCAACCTGGCAACAACTTATGTATGCAGTTCGGATTCTGTCCATTGAAATACTATTATTCTTTTCAGGTGAATGAAATAACATGTATTGAGGCACTTCACAAAGACTTATGCATTAAATTTGGTTACATTACAAAAATGGCCTATTATCAAGCATCACTTTATTATGTGGAAGAAATTTTATGAAGAGAGTCAAGGTCAAAAGTAAGTTATGTTTAATATTACTTCAGAAACTTTTAAGTATGCAATTTGATGAAACTTGCACCCGATCATTATTAAGGATCATACATGTAGATTATGTGGAAGAATTTTCATATCCAAGGTCGTGGTCAAAGGTGAATTATGGTCACTTGTGTTATATTTTGCTTCAAAAATAACCTTTTGTTAAATTCTTATTTCAAAAGTATATGTCCAAATTTCATTAACCCTGCACCCAACAATTATGAGGAAGAATTTCATCACCAAGATCAAAAATCAATTATGTTTTAGTGAATGAATAGTGCTGCCATCCAGTGCTTGGTCATTTCACCTGTTCTTAGTCAACTTGGCCGAATGCTACCAAATTTCTCATTAGATATCAATTGGTAGTGTTCATACTTAATAGGCAAATTGCGAGGTGCAGGCAAGACATCACATGCAGTTTGACTTTTTTTTCTATTTTATTTATGCCTATATCTATATCTTTTTATTTTATTTTCAGGTGGAGATGTCCTGAACTTGCTTTGTGCTGCAATCTCTTGTACATGTACCACCAGATTCCAGGAATGTGATAACTCAACTTTACTTTCATCATAGAGGCGTTATGGTCTAGTGGATAAGTCATCCGACTGCAGATCACAAGGTACAGGGTTCAAGTTCTGCTGCAGCACTAATGTCCTTTGGCGAGACGTTAATCTACATTTGTCACTCTCCACCCAGGTGTTAAATGGGTACTCGGTAGGATGCAAAAGTTAATGTAGTTGGATGAGCAAGTGTGCGTTTGCAAAATGGGGACTGGGCGGAATGCTCCCCAGGGAGAGGAGAACGTGCATACATTGTGTGCGGGCAAGCCTAAATCCGATGACTGGGTAATGATATATATATCTGTAAAGCGCTTAGACACATCGTTTTATTGATGTATCATGCGCTATATAAAAGCAGAATATTATTATTATTACACCTGTAAGAACATCAAGATTTCAAGGTTAAGAATTTCATAGTTATAAAAAGCAAAGTGATGAATGAAAAATATAAAAGATTCAGCCTAATTTAATTGTCAATAAATTGATGCAAATGAATGTAAAACCTTTCAAGATTCTATGGTTACACTGATGGAGCATGCTTGCATGTTGTAATTATGATTCATATTAGTTATTTTGATTATCTTTTGCTATTTGCCCACTTTTGTAAAATAGAATATTTCAAGCTGTCACATCTGGTTAAAGCTACAATAGCTGACAGTTGGGAAAGGATGTTCAATTTGTTTTGGTGCCAATGGGTGCCGGCTTAGTGGGCATATGTATAGTGTTGGGTTCATGATCATACATCATGTTGAGCCCTTACTGTGTTGAACATTACCTCTTTAAGTGGTTATTTATATTAGGTATTGAAGATCAGTACAAGTTCAAGGCAAAGTTACCATAAGCGCATTACAAATTTAGTACATTGACAAGGGGCATTTAATAACAATTAGTGAACTGGCGGCATTGTATTAGAGAGTTTTTTGAAATTGTGATACTGTATCTAAAACTTTTGATGAAGGAATAACGCACTGTAAATACAAATAATTTCAAAAACATCTTCACTGAAAATATATGTGTGAATAGTGTTACATGGTTTCGTGAAAACCATTGTTCTTGTGCATTACCTATTGGACGATATGAGGTATAGTATACCAGGTCAGCAGCTGATTTGAACTGGAAAAGTTAAACTTTCTGGCTTGTTATTTCAGCTCACTGCTTGTGAAATCATGAACATTGTTACCAGTTCACTTTAATGCAGATCTTTATTTGACCCTAACTCAAATCGTTTCAAATCTCATAATAATCATATGTAACTTGTGCTGAATTCATGATATAGCCCAAGAAAATAAGTACACTGAATGGCGCATGATTTGAATTGAATTTATTTTATTCATCAAAATGTGTAACACTCGAAAATTGTCCTGTTACTTCACCTAAATATATAGGATTATGATGTGTTTTAGATTAGGTCACACTACAATCGCCAGTGGTATTAATGCCACAGTTGTTATTACTCAAAGAGTTGTAATTTGTGATAATTGATTATTAAATAAGCTTTGTCTAGTGTGTTTAAGATTGATGTCAATAAAGTTTGGATGTGAAAATATAATTTTGTTGTGTTTAGTTATTATTTGATAACATATATATACAATGTTTCAACATAATTGTAGTAATCTACCTGTCATACTTAAGGAAAAGGGGTTACAAACTTCAGTTCAGGATTATTTCCTATACTAGAAGTAGACGATGAATGTCAAGCCCAATATCAATAATGTGTTTAGTTTATGGTTACATTTTCGTTTATATAAATCAAGGTCGTTGAAGAGAGATGGTATACATGTTGGAAATGGAATTATATGATCATGAAAATACCCAAATTACGAGGGTGTGTGAGCGAAAAATATATGGAGATGAAATTGATTCAGAAAAGTGAAAGAGAAATAAGAAAGAGGATAAACAAAATAATGAAGTGGTATGATCGAGAGGCCATAGCAGTATGCAATGATTCAATGAGTGGTTGAATTCAACTCCATATAAAGATGAATTATATAGAAAACGATTGGGGAAACAAGATGTGATGGGAGGGGGGGGGGGTATAGGGTGGCTAATTAGACAAATTGAAACAGAAACAATATTATAAGGAACAACATTTGGAGGGAGATCAATATTTAGGAAATATTTATGAAGTCCTGATATTTCCTGAATTATTTATTTATCAATTAAAGTCTCATTAAGAAAAATGAAAGTAGTAGGCCTAAACCAAATTACTCGATAGGTAACTGAAGCTCGAACGGTTCAACATTAAAAGTTCGATGACCCGCATTGGGCGCGTGTATTAAACGAGCAAGAACGGTTGCATGAACCGACGAATCCATGCGCATTCAGCGCTTTTGTGCTGCGCGTATTCACTTTCTGTTTTTATGAACCGTCGAATGCGCTCCGCTTGCCACTTTCGGTGGAAAAGGCGTAGTGCGGAATTACATCATCATTCTTATTTTATCATTACTCGACGATCGTTCAAAATTATGATTAGTTTTTTATATGGTGATTACAAGATGGTTTCAGGCTTTCACACTAACTAAAAATTATCAATAGCAATTATCGTACATTGCGCTATAGCACTGTTGGAAAATGTCAAACTTTCAAACGCGTTTTTCTCGAAAGTAAAATTTAGAATTCAGTGGACGGATTCGACGGTTCATGTAAACGCCGACGAACTGCTCTTTCCGTTCTAAGAATTGCCCAATTTTCATCCCTGATGAGTGCCGCTTTCCAGGTATGAGAAATGCCCCTTCTGAGATCTGATAAGCGACAAAATTACCTTGACAGATGCCCATTTCCCTTTTTAATTAATACCATTTCCCCCTTCTGATAAATGCCCATGTTTTCCTTTCGAATAAGTCCATTTGTGATGTGTTTGCATATTGATGCTTGCAACAAATGTACATTTACATGTATACTCTCCAAGACCATGTGACACAGGCCTACATATGTTTTTATAAACGAATGATATAGTAACACAAGTAGCCTGATCAGAACAAAATGTCGCACTCTGTACAGATTTCCTACTTCTATGCGGAGTACAATACACGCAGAGTTGACATGATCGACCGAATTCAAATGCATATCAATACGAATCCCAACGCACGAGGAAACATACACGTTCTTTTAAAAGTATGATCGTTCATACTATATTGACCGTTCGACAATAACAGACATACGTCTTGGCTTGATAATAATTAAGTTATTTTTTCTTAATGGAGACAATTATATTATTGGCATCACACCATTATTTAAATATGAGATTTTCAGTTATTTCTACTAAATCAAAACGACATTTTCACGGTGAAAAAGAGTGGAATTGAGGAATTTAGTAGGTCATTTAAATACTTATGTGATGAACAGAAAAGAAAAAAAACAGTTGAACACAATCATGCAGGATAGGAGGACTATTTTAACGAATTTCTTAAGGTATATTTCCGGCCCAGTTTTGGGGGTGAAAATCATACATATTAAACATAATGCCAATCCAACCCTTTGCTAGCTTTTATTAATTCACGTCTTCTGAGATGTCATGAAGAGGTAGGGGAATTTGTTTTTTTCCAACTGACAAACTCATAGGCCCGAATTCAC
Organism: Strongylocentrotus droebachiensis; assembly: GCA_035222895.1. Taxonomy (NCBI): domain Eukaryota; kingdom Metazoa; phylum Echinodermata; class Echinoidea; order Camarodonta; family Strongylocentrotidae; genus Strongylocentrotus; species Strongylocentrotus droebachiensis. The sequence continues at coordinate 114,170 of JAVYIG010002210.1, forward strand.
CAAGGAGGTTTGTCGACAAACCTAGGTTTTCGTGCGTCATATGACGCGTTTCGACGCGCTTTTACAAACCAGGTTTGTAAAAAAAAAACGCGTCAAAACGCGTCATATGACGTACATAAACTTGGGCTTGTCGACCAACCTCCTTTGTGAATTCTGGCCATAATCTTTCACTTACGGATTTAACGTGAATGATGTTATTTTAAAAATGTTGACATCCAATGAAAATAGGTATTATGAATAAATGCATATAAATTAAGAGCCTTTAGTTACAGACTAGGAGTATGCCCATTTTAAAACAACAGTAGCCGTGAAGTATTTGTCAAGTTTCGGTGCACCAAAACAAAGGGCACTTCAATACAAAATGCAAACTCGAATCGAAAAAAACATATATACAGGGCGTATCATAATAAAGGATATTGAAGTTTAATGACGATTTATATGATCACTACTGATTTCATAATCAAGCATTTTATGTCTGTTGTAAAGGACAGAATGTCCTCTTTTTAATGACACCCCGATCATACTACTACTGTCACAGTTGACTGAATAACAAAGCATTGCTGTCCACCATGTGAAAGGTGCACTGTGCCAAGTTTGATAACATTTCCTTCTTAGACACATAATCCACTCATTGTTCAGCATTTCGATATGTCTGGGCTGACACAAGCACTAATCTTTAGAATTTATCTGTGAATGCTAACTTGTCACAGTGCACCTTTCACATGGTGGACAGCAATGCTTTGTTATTCAGTCAACTGTGACAGTAGTAGTATGATCGGGGTGTCATTAAAAAGAGGACATTCTGTCCTTTACAACAGACATAAAATGCTTGATTATGAAATCAGTAGTGATCATATAAATCGTCATTAAACTTCAATATCCTTTATTATGATACGCCCTGTATATATATATATGTGTGTTTAGACACTGGTTACTGGTAATAGGGATGATATTTATCATTTTCCCTTTACGTGGTCAAAGATACTGCTTCAGCACAATACTTTGCAGTTGTATGTGATTGACTGAAGATTATATTGTGAGCGATGAAACTGAGCGAACATCTAAGATTTTGTCAGGTCCCATCGCGACTGATAACATTTTAGAATTTAGATGAAATCACCAGTCATGATAGGGTTCTACGGTAAGTACAACCTCATAATGAAAAAATGATTCTAAGACCGTTAATATGTAAATTAATGATATACTTTAAATGCAAGCTAGTGTAGCGAGCGATTTTGGGGGAAATAAAAAAAAAATGCCCTCAGTCGCTTTAAATTAAGGGCACATGTTAAGGAGGCTATGAGGAATCTATTGTTTTGGGAGAGATAAGGGGTGATAGAACATATTGTCATTGGAAGTATAAATGCTGCCCAATTTGTAAGAGACAATGGGATATACATGTATAGGTAACATGCGGGACTTATAAAAGGGCTGGTTTTTTATTTTTTTTGAAAGGGGGGGGGGGGACTTATCAAATTTAACGAGGGGAAACTATCATGATTTATAGGGGCACTTATTACAAAAGAAACGGGTGCACTTTTCAGAAGGGAATATGACATTTATACAAAATGAAAAGGGGCACGTGTCAAAGTAAAAGGGCAGATATATCAGTATTAAAAAGGTGCATTGATAAGATAAGGAAAGGGGCACTTATTACAAAAGGAAAAGGGACACTTATCAGAAAGGGAAATTTGCATTTATTTCAAAAGGAAAGGGGCATGTGCCAAAGTAGAAGGGGCAGTTATCAGAGTTTAAAATGTACATTTCTCATACCTAAAAAGGGCATTCATTAAAGATGAAATGAGGAACTTATAAAAAGTTAAAATTTGCATTTATTCAAAAGAAAGGGGGCACTTGTCAATGACAAATGGGTTCCTATCAAATTTTATTAAGAGCACTTATCAGACTTAAACAAGGCACTCATTAGAGTTTTTAAGGCCACTCATAAGACGCGGGAATCGGTATTTATACAGCTAAAAGGCGTACTTGTAAAAGTAAAAGAGGCACCTCTCACATTTGAATAGGGGCACTTTCCTACTTTAAAAAAAGCCAATGTTGAGGTAGTTGAAAAAGTGTAAAATTCCAAATAACGTCATCATGGTAATTATTAGTAGTATAACTATTTGTGTTATCATCATAATCATTTTTTTAAAGAAAAAACTCACATTATATGACTCAGTGTCTTCACATGTCCGCAAGACTCTACGAGTTTAACCAAGTCTTCTTCGTCTGTGCACTTTACTCCGGACAGACAAATCCACTGTAGGTTCTTGGTGTGTTCACCAATTAGAAGACCCAGTCCTCTCATCGTCTCACTTGAAACACTCTGCTTATCTGATGGGAGTGTGAACGGTGCTGTAAGCTTGATGTCTGTGAGCTGCTGTCCTCCGGTCTGACGAAGACAAGCCGTGATCTGAGCTATGTCTCTCTCTGCATCATCGATAGTGATATCGATCTGTCTCAAACCAGGAAGCGATGAGAGCAGACCTTCATAGCTTTGTGACGTCACTCTCTCGGCTGATAGCTCTGTGACGGATGGAAGCTCAGGAGGAGATGAAGGGAAACTGAGAGAGGAGTCTGAGATGGTGACATGGTTCAGTGAAGTGAAGGGTCTGAGACAGGACCACAACTTTGTGGTCATCTCAGTAGATAGCTGGCATTGCTCTATCTCAAGCCTAGTATTCTGTAATAAATATAAACAGACAAACTTGTCACTTTTATTTATATCAAATTAAATATTGAGAATAAACGTGGGGACATACAGAATCCCACGTCAGTGAAGCTAAACTTACAAGTATTATATTCATATTTTGAGAAGTAATTGAGTTATTTCAACAACAAACATGCAACTGTTTTGCAATTCCCTTTAATAGTAAAATTCAGAGGATATCCCTTTGTTGAATATTTCAAAGTGAAATGCATGCATCCGTATAGCAAAAAGTCACTCACCTGGACGTGGTTCTTTTTGTGTAGAGTATCACCTCCACTCCTACAAAGAATATTTGAAAAGGAATGAGGCAAAAAATGTGATTCTTTAAAGCAAGTATTGGGAAATGATATTACATTGATAAAGAATGAAAGTGAATTATGCATCCCCTCTTTACAGAGGTAAATGAAAGCAACAATACTAACAATAACAATAATGATAATAATCATATTATAATAATGGTGTACTGTCACCCCTTCTCTATATTACCTTCATTGACGAACTGATGAAAATCCTCCGCAACAAGGATCTTGGATGCAAGTTGCTAGGCAGATACTCTGGCCTTGTGGTACTAGCTGATGACGTAGCCCTGCTGAGCTCGTCACCTTCTTAACTACAGGCAGTGCTTGACGTCGTCGATAGCTATACGAAACGATGGAGATACAAGATCAACCCAAGCAAAAGCTGTGTAATTACCTTCAACAACAAAGGGAAAAATATGTCTCAACCTCCGTTGTGGAAGCTTGGACATGACACAGTGCCATCTGTGCTGCAACATCCGCACCTCGGCATCATAAAATCAAGCATAAAGAGGAATTCAGCAGAAGATATAATCTCCAAAGGAGTGCGGACCTTCTATGCACTCACTGGATCAGGAGCATACACAGGAGGACTCCTTCCCCAGCATAGTGTATCCCTTTGGAAAGTATACTGTATCCCGCGAATGCTATATGGATCAGCAGTGGAAAAGATCACCAAAGGGATGTCAGCTAGACTTGACCAGGCCCAACACCAACTGTTCAAGAAAATCCTTGGTCTCCCAAGAACAGCAGCTGATGATGCTATATATCTCCTCTTAGGACTTATGCCATTAAGCAACCAAGTCGATATTGAGAAGCTTCAGATGATTGGGCAAACATTAGACCTGCCTCATGAAAGATTTGAGTATCGGACATTTCTATATGCCTTGACCAAATCTACACTCTCCATCAACTCCTGGCAAGCCATCCTAATGAAGTACAGACTCCCAGATCTCCATACCCTCATACAACACCCAATTCCGTACACATTGTGGAAGAAGAAATCCAAGAGGGCAGTGATGGACGTAGTGAATGACAACATCCTACAAGCAATAGAAAAGAAGTCGTCCCTGTCACTATGGAGGAACATGCCCATACCAGACCCAATGCTCCTGTATCCACAGACCAGCAGCTCACAGTTTCTGAGGCAAGCGATCATAATAAGATCACAGTTGGCATGCAACACATACCTAACCCAAACTAGGCTTGTCACCATTAAGAAAGCAACCTCAACCACTTGCCGTCTTTGCCACCAGGAAGATGAGGATAATATCCACTTTGTGGCCTCCTGTAGTATCCTAGCGTCACACCGAAGTGACTTCATCGGAGAAATGCAGAGCAGACACTTTTCTGAAACCACCCTCTCATACTTCAACTTCAATGATGGCTTTGCATTCACAAAAGCTATACTTCTTCCCAACCACCTCATGCTCCCATCAAATCTATATGATAGACTGAACACTCTAATTCTACTCTTCCTCCATAAAATTCACATTGCCCGTACCTCTATCCTTTCCTCTCCCACTTGAATGTTTGTAACTACAATGTCAACAGCTGGAGACGAAAGGCACCAACACTGACGCTTGCAGAATACAACTGCAGATCTCCGAGAACAACGGAGGAAGAAGAAGAAGAAGAAGAAGGTAACAAAAGTAACAAATATAAACATGATAATGATATCAATACTAATAAGAACATCCATAAAATACCATGTTAATACATTGTTTGGTGTTCATGCCGTCTTAAAATTAAAAAGCGACATTAACACAAAGATCTGCAGTGACAAAAGTGTGCAGAGTCTTTTGAAAATATTAGAAAATGTGATATTTGATCCATGATTTCCCATATTTTACATAAATTTATTTATTTCAATTATTAGCAAATGGACGGCAAAGTTTTAACTACGAATTGGTACAAACAATTTTCGTCAAAGGATTCCGGAGATATCGCGATCTAAAATTCGATGTCGGATTGGCGTGCGCGCTGCAACTCACAAAAAGGTCATAAAACAACGAGACCTTAATACTTCGTGCACGGAGGTTTAAATCTGTTTTATCGAAAAATTCAATCGATCAAATGTAAGATAATTGGACATTTTGCAAGGAAAAAATATCATACAATCAGTTACCACCAGGGGCGGCAATGTTTAAGGGGAGGGGATCGTTCCCCCCCCCCCCCCCCCCCCCCCACCGGAAAATTTGAAAAAGTGCACACCAAAATGTATAGCAAATGCTGACTACAGACTGCAACACTTTTTCTTTGTTAGGCTCTTAAGGGCCCAAGAGTGCATTGTTTGGACTAGGACTAGACTTCTAGGCCTAATAAAAATGTAAAAATCTTCTATAGCTAGCTAGCTACAATCCCTCGCCTAACGTCCTTCAAAATGTACAAGTAAATATTGCGGAAAATTTGTATTTCGTTGGTATCACGTAAGCACAGTTCACATTTCACACTGTAAGTTTACAAGATTAAGAGTTATAGGTCTAGACCTAGAAATAAATTCTAACAAAATTAATATTCCGCTTGCTCTTTTTATTAAGTTTTATTTTGTAGGAGTTCCTTTCAGCCTTGTTATACAAACATTGTAGCCTGACTTTCTAAAGGGAAATGGTGTACATCTTTCTAAAAAATAGTATTTAAGTCAAACTCAAGGTATTTCGTTAAATGACTAGACCTAGTTCTAGACTGGTCTAGATCTAATTTAAGTTTACTAAAAGGTACCTAGTCTAGATCTAACTTTAGATCTAGAAACCCTTCGCCTCGGACTGCACACTAATTACCGGCAATGTAAAGGGGAAGTGTGGAAAAAGCATATTGCTTGTTTGCAGGATTTTTTCAAGGGGGGGGGGGGGGGGGTTTAAACAAAACAAAGGGGGGTTTTAGGGGGGTTTTCTTAAAAATACACACATAAAAAATGCCAAAGGGGGGGGGGGGGGGTTAACCCCCAAAACACCCCCCCCCCCCCTCCTGCGAACGCGCCTGCTTGTTTGTATACTACAATACTGTAATGTTTTAATACAACAAAACTTCAAAAACATGTAAAAGTGTAAGGGGGTAGGGCCTAGCCTAGACCGAATTTTCCGTCTCTTTCGTTCGTTAGCCTCTTAATCTTATTGGGGTAGGGTCGGCTCTCTCTTTAGAGACGGAAACCGTTTATACACATTCCCTTGATAACGCCACGGCCTTTTCAGGTCGTATTGTTATGCCCCCAAAATCCCCCAAAATGTAATTTTACCTCTTGCATATCCAATTGTAAATTAGGCCTAGGCTATAATACATCGGTTCCACTTACTAACTTGACTGAAATAATCCGTTTAATGGTCCCTTTTAAGGAAATTATAGGTCAAAATCGACATCCATGTTGAAAATCTTGCAAGCCGTGTTAAACTCTCGCTGCGCATGGAGTCATCTAAATCAATCTCATCCCTTCTAGTCTACGCCGAAGGCAAAATGATAATGAAGGAAAAACTGTGATAACGCCATTACGAACGTGTAGATGGCGCACAGTTTTTCCTTCATAATTATTTTGCCTTCGGCGTAGACTAGAAGGGATGAGATTGATTTAGATGACTCCATGCGCAGCGAGAGTTTAACACGGCTTACAAGATTTTCAACATGGATGTCGATTTTGACCCATAATTTTCTTAAAAGCGACCATTAAACGGATTATTTCAGTCAAGTTAGTAAGTGGAACCGATGTATTATAGCCTAGATCTAGGCCTAATTTACAATTGGATATGCACGAGGTAAAATGACATTTTGGGGGATTTTGGGGGCATAACAATACGACCTGAAATGGCGGTGGCGTTACCAAGGGAATGTACTGTGTATCTGTATCTGTATCTGTATGATTTGGTCAGCAAAATGTCCTTTCCAGACACATCCACGCTAACGTATTTGTAGACAGAGCACGCTGTGTGTGGGTTGACTCAAATCAAATTATTGGGAATGTTTAAGTAGATTGTTCTTAAAAGTGGTCAATGATGGGCTGCTTACTATGGAGGTTTGGAGGTTATTCCAGTCCTTGATGGTTGACACAAAAAAGGAATCCTGGTAGGCTCTAGCTTTGTGGCGAAGTTGTAGGAACTTCTGGTTGTTCCCCCTGGTTTCTCTGGGATTCGGTTGTACATAGTCATACAAAGGAATGTCGACCAGTCCATTTTTCATTTTGTATAACATGCCGAGTCTCTGGTTTCTCCTTCTAGTTTGAAGCGATTCCCATCCTAGGTCTTTTAGCGCCTTGGTGACTGTGCCTTCTTCTCTACTGTAGTTGCTAGTACAGAATCTGGCTGCTTGTCGTTGGACACGTTCTAGGGACTTGATATTCTGCTTGGTAGAGGGATCCCAAGCTGACGATGCATACTCAAGAAGCGGTCTTACTAACGCCAGGTACGCAGTTGATTTCACCTTCTTGTTGCAACTCCACAAGTTCCTGCGGATTACATTCTGTATTCTCTGGGCTTTCTTGGTAGCTGCCTGAGTATGAGTATTCCAGCTCAATGTATTCGATATGTGAACACCCAGGTATGGATGAGAAGACACACTCTCGAGACCATGGTTACAAAAGTTATACTTGTGATGAGGGGGGTTTCTCTTACCAATGGTCATGGTACAGCACTTGGTTGGGTTGAAGTTCATCAGCCATGTGTCTTGCCAGCTTTCCAGTTGTCTAAGATCTTTCTGCAGTACGCTGGTATCTTGATCAGCTGATACGGCTGTATACAGCAGACAGTCGTCTGCGAACAATCTGGTTGTGCAGGCCATGTTGTTTGGTAGATCGTTAATGTACAACAAGAACCATAGTGGGCCGGTCACTGTACCCTGCGGTACGCCAGATGTAACAGATGCAGGTAGAGATGAATGACCATTGATGACAACTCGTTGTGTGCGGCCCATCAGAAAACTTCTCACCCAAGAAGTGATTTCTCCCTCAAGTCCATAATATTGTAGTTTAGAGATTAGGCGACGATGAGGGACCTTGTCGAAAGCTTTTGTAAAATCAAGCACTGCCATGTCGACTAACTTATTTCTATCCAGTTCTTGGCTAATATCATTGATTGTGAGAATTAGCTGCGTTTCAGTAGATCTTTTAGCACGAAACCCATGTTGGAAGTCTGATAGGATATGTTGATTTTCTAGGTGTTTCATTACGTGGCTATGTATGATGTGTTCCATGACTTTACTCAATACTGATGTCAACGAGACAGGTCTGTAGTTTGCAGCACTCTTCCTGCTCCCCTTCTTGAAGATGGCGGCTACGTTGGCGTCTCTCCATTCTTGCGGTACTATTCCAGTGTTGATGGAAGATTGGAACAGGTCTTGCAAAGGTGCAGATAGCTGCTCAGCTCCGATCTTCAGGAACCACGGTGGAATGCCGTCCGGCCCTTGTGCTTTGTTGGTCTTCAGCGTGCTGAGTAGCTTTTCGACCCCTTTCCTAGTAATGTTGAGATGTCCAATCTTCTGGTAAGGGCTGTTGCCAAGGGACTGTGCTAATCCAGGAGGCTCGTTGGTGAAAACGCTCCGGAATTGTTCATTCAAAACGTTTGCCTTGTCTATTTCGTTGCTTACAGTCTTCTCCCCTTGCTGGAGATCTGCTACTCCCGAGTTTTCTTGTTTCAGTTGCTTAATGTAAGACCAAAACCTTTTTGGCTCTTCTAGAATTGCCGATTCAAGAGTGTCCCTAACATATAAAGAACGGGCTTCTTTAATGAGCTTGTGGGTGCTTTTCCTAAAGGCCTTGAACGATTCCCAGTCATCCGGCTTTCCTGTCCTAACTGCCTTGTTGTATAATCTCTGTTTCTTCTTAATCGTACGACGTAATGATCTATTGAACCATGGTAAGTTAAATCGGCTAGTGGAAAACTTGTGCGGGACATGTTTTTCCATTGTGTGTAGTATTGCACTGCTAATTTCTTCCCATTTGTCCTCTACACTTTTGTCTTGGTTCGTTTGGAAATAAGTATCTGTAAAGTCCTGAAGTGTCTCCTTGATACCCTGAGTATCTGCTTTACCCCTGAGGTAGATTTTCCTTCTTATCGGACGCTTCCTAGTAGGAGCTACTCTTAAGTCCACTATCACTGAGCTGTGGTCAGCAATGCCATCTGTAACAGATATCTTGTCCACTAACGAGAGAGCCGGCCGACCCTACCCCAATAAGACTCTTATTAATAAGAGGCTAACGAACGAAAGAGACGGAAAATTCGGTCTAGGCCTAGATCTAGCCTAGTCACTTCCGTCACCTTTACCCCTCTCGTTCACTGGATCTAGGGTCTATGCTCCCTGAGGCTCGCACTTTGTCGCCCCCGTCATGAAAATAAATCGCCGCCCCTGGTCGGTACTAGACTAGATTCTAGACCTACTTTTTATTTACAATTTTGATGACATTTGCTTTGAAAGTAGATCTAAAGATTGACAAACCCTTGTCGGCGATTTCATGTTTTTTTTTCGGAACGGAGGCAACATTTGCAGATCTTTTGTTAATAGACTAGATCTAGATCTAGATCTAGATCCAGATCTAAATCTAGTCTAGAGGTCTAGAACTCTATGTCACTAATTTTACCTCCCATTCCATACCAAATTTCGTCTCTCGTTAATTTTAGGTTTCTCTTTCCATTGGCATTAGAATAGATCTTGTGATATCAGACTTTCGAATTCTTACCGATTTGTTGAGATAGCGAACTCCTGACCTAGCACTTTGTCGCACCGGTCATGAAAATAAATCGCCGCCCCTGGTTGGTAGACTATTAGGCCTAGATCTAGTCTAGACTCTACTTCTTATTTACAATTTTGATGACACTTGTCGGCAAGTTCATGTTTTTTTTTCGGAACGGACGCAAAAGACTGCAAAATTTGCCGATCTTTTGTCAATATTTTACTAATTTCACCTCAAATTCCATACAAAATTCCGTCTCTCGGTAATTTTAGGTTTCTCTTTCCATTAGATCTGGATCTAGATCTAGGCCTAGTATCTAGTGATATCAGACTTTCAAAATCTTACCGATTTGTTAGTAGAGTCTCCGGTTTGCGGCATAGCCCGGTTTGCGGCCAGGGGTATCAGTATTCCAAATAAAATAAATATGACTCGATAATAATCATTGAAACCTACCGTGGATCCCCCGGTAAGTTCTGCTTTGCCGAAAACGTCCGTAGCAGATGCTCCTGTCGGTACGGAGTATCCGTCAGCGATGTCGGAAATCTACGGCACCAGTCGGCGATGAAAATTCCAGCAGGTGCTAACTTTTAAGTTAAGAGATCGAGGCATGACTAGATCAATATTGTAGCTCTATTTGTCCGATATTTGTCCGATTGGAGGTGAAATTTGATGTTTTTGTGGAAGTATGATGGCTGTGGTCTGTCTCCTATCGCAGATATTTTGATTGTGCCACCGCATGCCAAGTTGCATGGGGTTTGCATGGGGTGACCGCAAACCGGCACGTAATTGCGTGTTTTTCTGGTTTGCGGCGGGGGGTGTTAATACACACATAACATGCGGGATCGTGTATGATGGTATGTGTGCTGATGTGTGTACCCGCTATGACCCGATAGTTTCTAGTAGTACGTACCCCCGTATGGGATGATAATAATAATAATAATAATACATAACATTTATTAGGCGCTTAATACTGATGTTTCTGAGCGCACAGTGTTCTGATTAAGAGAAGACTATAACCCGTAGAATTAAATTAGAAGAAAAAGCAAAAATACAAAAGTAACATAGATAAGGTAAGAAAAACAGTGGCAATCAACTAAATAAAGACAAATATGGTGCGCACCTCCATTGACCGACGCACAACTGCAATTTACAATTTGAAAAGATAGGTTTTGAGTAGAGATTTGAATTGAGATACAGAGGGGGCGCAGTGAATAAAGGCGGGCAGTTTGTTCCAGAGAGCGGGGGCAATAACTGAAAAGGCGCGGTCACCATACCGGGTGTTAGTGCGGGGTCCAGGTGTTAACAGTAATGTGGAAGATGAACGAAGTGTTCGTGACGACGTACGGGAACGTAAGGATATGAGATCGGAAAGGTAAGAGGGGGCTAAGCCATTGATAGCTTTGTAGCACAGGAGAAGAATTTTGAAGGATATGCGGTGGTGAATTTTAAGCCAATGTAGTGAGTTCAATATTGGAGTTATGTGCTCTGATTTACGCGAGAGAGTCACAAGCCGAGCAGCGCTATTCTGTACCCTTTGAAGTGGGACTAGATGTGACTGAGGGAGGCCAGAAAGAGAAGAATTACAGTAATCGATATGGGTCGAGACAAAAGCATGGACTAATTTTGAAGTTGTGGGTCGGTCAAGTAGCCTCCTGATTCTACTGATCTTATATATACCAAAGGAAGCAGACTTACAAATATTACTAATGTGTTGTTTGAAAGTAAGATTGCTGTCAATATTTAAACCAAGGTCACGCACAGAAGCACAACAACTGAGAGAGCCATCACTCATAACAAGATCAGGAAAGGGGTCTGAATTCCGAAATTTAGAAGTAATATGAATCATTTCAGATTTTGAATCATTAAGGCAGAGACAGTTTTGAAAAGACCAGGTTTTGATTTCATTGAGGCAACTGGTGAGTTTGTTCGCGGCTACTGTCCTGCTGTTTGGGTGAAGAGTTACATAAATCTGGGTGTCGTCTGCATACATAGTGTGTTGAATATTCTGATGAAGGTTAATAACATTTGAGAGAGGGCTGGTGTAAAGAATAAACAGGAGGGGGCCGACCACGGAACCCTGAGGAACGCCGCAGATGAGGGGAAATGATTCCGAGTTGGTGTCATTGATGATCACCTTCTGAGTTCGGTGCATGAGATAGGAGCGAATCCATTGAAGTACGGTGCCGGTGATGGAGAAGTCGTTCTCTAAGCGATGGAGTAACAGAATGATCCATTCGAGGAAAAGGTGAAATGGTTTAAAACTTGAAAAATTTACCGTAGCAACAGATAAACATGAAAATTTGGGTTACCCGTAGTAATTTGGTATATGCTTTGATCGTGACGTAGCGCATAAAGCTTTGTGACGTACGCGTGCCGCAAACCGGGTAATGCGTGCCCGCAAACCGGGGAACTCTAAGCATATGAAACGTGGTCAATGCTGACCACGCTGTGGGTCAGTTAGGTTATTTGTGACTTCTATTTAATAAGTAAGTATATGGACTCTATATTGAGGGTATTGAAGTATTCTGTGAGTATTTGCATAAAAATAAAATCGGCAGTTCCCGCCGATCGGCCGCACACCGGAGCCACTACTAGTGAACTAGGGTCTAGATCTAGACTATGGATCATCAATAATATAGTCTATAGATCTAACTAGGGTCTAGATCTAGATCTAGATCTAATAATAACCCCCATCAATAAAGATCTAGACCTAGTAGTACTGGAGCTAGATCTACCTATTAGACCTAAATCTAGTAGGCCTAGACTAGTACTAGATCTAGGTCAAGTAGACTAGGCCTAGGGTCTACTATAGGTCTAACGTTAGAAGTATATTAACCTACCCCGAATTCAAGTACGTTAGTTGTTTAGTCTTGACAAACAGGTCCACCAAGGCTTCTTCGTCTCTGCCCCTCACCCCGGACACATGCAGCCGATGTCGGTTTTCGGTTTGGTCTTCAAATAGAAGACTAAGCCCTCCAATTGTCTTTCCTGATTCAATTTTCCTGTCTGTGGTGAGTGCTGTCAAGGCGTGTAGTCTGATATGAACAAAGAACTGTTCATCCATAACCCTGGTCTGATTCTTAGGCCTGGATGCGGTGATCTGAAAAGTGTTGCTCGTCTCTGCAACATCGATAGAGACATCGATATCTCTCACTCCAGGTATCGATCGAAGCACTCCTTCGTAGCATTGTGACGTCACTCTCTCGGCTGATAGATGTGTGACTGATGGGAGGTCCGGAGGAGATGGAGGGAAACTGAGAGACGAGTCTGAGATGATGAGAGTATCTAACATCAAAAAGGCATTGAGGCAGTTCCATAGTCCACTCGTCACGTCGGTAGTTAGAGTAGATCCCTCGAACTTTACTGTCCTAACCTGGTGTTCAGACAGAGAGAGAGAGAGGCGGGGGGGGGGGGCGGTGAAGAGAAAGAGAGATAGAAACAAATAGTCAGAACAGTTGATGAAAATATCTATTTCATGTCTCGTCCATAATCTGGCCTGTTCTTATATTCATCTCTATAATATTTTCTGCACTTACTTCGAGCCGTCCAAGATGGCGTTATTAGCGAACTAATACACCCTGCCTTTTCGCCGGGGGTAGAAGTCCAAATATCACGTCATATACGGCTTGCAGGTAGGGGGGGGGGGGGGGGGGGGGGAGGTTATTTACAATGAAATCGGCTAGATTCTGAACTATCTAATGTCTTGTTTTAGTGGTAATCATTAAAGCAAACGAGATTGCAGCCTGACCCTATCTGAAAATATTATTCGATTAAGTAATGAAAGCTCCCTTCCCTACTCCTTGCTACTTGCTGTTATTGACTGAGTCTCATCATTTTCCATATATGAATAGGCCCTAGTATTATTTGTTTGCATTATTTTTCTCGTTTCTGGGATGCAGTACCTTGATCAAGGCCGTAATTGGGCAAAGATGGATAAATTATGATAATAAATCATACGTCTTGATCATTTTATCTTGCATTATTATTGATGAAGATGCCGTCAATTAATCAATAATATATTAAAACAATCCTACCCATTTGACTTATAGTTATAGCGGAGGGATAGAAACTTAATCAATCGTTATGAAATTATTATTGTAAACACATTTTGTCAAATGAAAATGTGCATACCTGACGTTTAAGTTGCTTTGGAAGATGTTGCATCCCAACGACGGTGTAGACAGTCGGTGACTTCAGAACAATACTCTCTGCATTCACACATCTTTGAACCAACGAAGACACGTTTCCTCCAATACCCTTGGTCTCTGATGAGCAGTCAAGGAGAATGCGATATCGCTCGCTCTCATCCAAAAAGCGGTTGGAAAGAAGCGCCTCCATTATCCGTATGCAAAGGCTGTTATCTGTGCCAGCAGCGAATCGGATTAGATTCTCATAGTCACCGATGTTTGATTTGATGTTTCGTAGCAGTCTGTCCAACTTAGAAATCTTCAGTCGTAACATATATTTCTTCGTTTTAGCAGCAAGGTATTTCCCAGCAGAGTGTTCCTGAACGAGTTTATGATAAAACTCAATGGCCGTGGATGTGGTATTGTTGGAACGTGGGAGCCTTGTCGTTGGAATCGTCGACTTGGATAATATCCCAAGCTCACATGCCCTCTCAAGGATAGCGGGAACTCTTCGGAAATCATGGGGCGTGAAGACTAGTTTTTTAGAGTCGTCGATTAGACCAGCTAAAGCAACCTTACCCAGCTTACGAATTATTTCGATTAGTTCTTCTTCTGTTAGTTCGTCTTGTGTTATTTTTTTTTCTTTTGATTTTGCTCGGACATTGGCATGGTGCATCAGAAAAACATTCACGCTGTCTAATAATTCTGTTTGAGTTGCAGTTTCAGTGTTCAAACGCTCCTCGCTCCATAAGTGACAGACCATGAGACAAAATAAAGGCGTTTTAACAAGTTCATTAATCAGTGGTTGGTCATCAAGGTAAACCTTCAGACCGTGTCCATGTCCAAGACGAGGATTCGAAGTCGAAGCAAAGAACTTGTCGATGTACTCTCGTGAGTTCTCTTGCGAGAATCCTTCGATCCACATCTTTGTGTATACTCTTGGAAGTTCCGCTTGATTGAAGAAGTTCTCTAGGTGAGGGCGCGTTGTTACAAGGACTCTACACTCTGGAAATTCCTCCCAGCGGATTACACTGACAATGTTGCTCCCTAAGCTCATGTTTGAAGAAGAAATACCGGCATACTCATCTAGCCCGTCTAGTATGATGTGACAGATTCCCTGATTCTCTCTAATGAAACTCTCCAGACCCTCTGGTGTGAGATCATTAACATCACTCAAAAGCTGGGATTTGATAGCTTCTCCGATCGATGTAAGCTGACTTGTGTTTCGGAATTTCACAACAAACAGAAGTGGGAGTAGTTCTAATGCTGACCCCTTTTCCCTGTGAACCCAGTCGTAAGCCATCTTAGCGACAGCCGTGGTCTTCCCTCGTCCAGCGGGGGCCGAAATGAGGATTCGAGCTGGCAGTTCTCCGTTTACTTTCGTCGAAAATATTTCAGCAACAGAACCCTGGAGTATTTTCTTCTTTTTTGTGTCATGTCCACGAGCGTCCTTCTGCACCATCGTGACAACCGTATGCATGTCTTTGAACTCAGCATAATCAGTTTGATCCCACGGTTTCATTTGAATTTTGCACAATTGATTTCGGTACTTATTCTCCAACTTTTCGCGACATCGCTGAACAGTCAATGATGCCGAGATCTTCTTACCGTAGATATCTGGAATGATACAGGCATATATAAAACCGAATATCTTATTATACTCCCATGCTCTATCAACCACTTCGCAATTGTTTTTAAGATTCTCGTTGAAACTCCGACGAATTGCCTCTTTTCCATGAAACAAATGCCTAGAAACGCGCTTAACGCTGCTGTTATATTTGATTCGACTGTATAGATCAGTCAGGAAAACTTTCTCCAAATCGTCATTGAAAATCATGGATTTATTTTCTCCTTTATTTAAAGATCTTTTTTCAAACAAAAATTAGAGGGCAGAGGTAAACGGGGTGAAAGATTATGAACAAATGCCATCCTTTCATATACTATTTTCAAATTTGGTGCCAGTGTCGCGTCAGTTCCCGGACCCTGGCTTTCCAAGGGACAAATGGATGCTGCCTTAAATTGTACGTTGTTAAAACAATTAACGGAAGTGATTGTCAGGACTCTAGCACTGATAGACCCACCTGGATCACTTGATGTCCCCTTATTTGGTGTCACCCTGAGATGTGTATCAGCAAGCATTACTAGCTTAGCGTCAATGAGAGCTTGTTTCAGTCCATGATGCTGGTCGCAAGGCTTGACGGTCTGTCTCCAGTCAAACAGCATCGCACGTGTTCCCTTGCAAGTCACTAGTCCTTCTATCCTGTTGGTCTCTGTGTATCTATTTATTTCTGCGACCTTGAATCCGAGTGTTCGTCCTAAGGCCTCCATCTGCTCACACGTCTCGATGTCTTCAGTCAGCTTGAAGAGAAGATCATCGGCAATACCTCCATGAGCCGCCATACCTATGGGGAAAATAAACAAAAGTACAGATTATAAAACTTAAAATGAACATAGCTTCTTTATAGTGGAACAGTAAATCAATGTTTGATATATCAGCAGGTCTGCAGTCATCATGGTAATGTAGCAATTATCTTTCTCAGTGTGTGTGCGGGGGTTGGGGCTTCGAAATGTTAAGAAAATATTTGTTGTGTTTAAGCAGAGAAGAAGGATCTTGACGATCAAGGTATAGGTACTTTGAAACCTTATCGACAATGAAGTATAATAACAAAGAAAAGAAGAAAACCAGAGAAAACCTGAGATTTCAAGAATACGGTCGAGGCAATGGCCTATTCACCTAGTTGTTGTCTTTTACGCAACGACGGTTTCATTTTTCGTGATGCATTAACAGAGGCAGTACAAGCAGGGGGAAGGGGAGGGGTCTTCATATTGCCCCTACTTGCTTAAGTACCTAAAAATTGCCCCTTCTTACAAACACAATTGATCTATTTTCTTAGTAATAATAATTGTTCCTTCCCCATGTGATTAATGCCCCTTTTCAATTCTAGTAGGTGCCCCTTACCCTTCTTATAAGTGACCCTTTTAAAAGCTGATGAGTGGCCCCTTCTTTTCTGGTAAGTAATCCCTACTCCTCTTATTAGTAACCCTTTTCACCTCTGATGAGTGCCCCTTTGCCTTGAAAAACTCCCTTATATCTTCCTTATACATGTACGTGCCCTCTCAGTTTCTGACAAGTGCCCCTTTCCTCATTCCTTATAGATTCCCCTCTCACCTTGGATAGATCTCCATTTTAAATTATGATAGGTTCCCTTGCTACTTTTGATAATAGCTGAGGGAATTTTCGGCCAGCGCGATTTTCAAATTTTCGGAAGCAAAACAAAAAAAGTGCTCACTACACTCCCCCCCCCCCCTTTTTTTTTTTTATAAGGAACTATCGATTATGTTTTTAAAGTATTCATTTCCTTTTCATTAAATCTTACACTATTATATACATGTACATTTTTTCAATTTTCGTTCAATTATGAAAGTAATATTTTTTGTTTTCATTTCATTTCCGGCACATAAAGGAGAATAACAATAGCAAACAATGCAAGAAAACGAAATACAATAATAAATGCAATGACAGGAAAAAAAAAGCCCTCAATTAATGCCTGAGGATTACCAAAAGAAACTTAGTTTCTGTAGGAGGCTTTCCTCATTTATACAATTGGTGGAAGATCTATAAAATACAAATAAATACACAGCATGCTATGAGGGAATTAGTAAGAATTACCATCACAAGAAATGCCTACCTCTTGGAACAGTAAACAAGCACTGTTCAGTGACCCAAACTGTTCTGATATGAAAAGACCGAGGGATAAGATAAAAAGAGAAATTAGAATAGTGGGGTATTCTCCCAGGGGCCAAGATCCCGGGACCAGGATATTTTCTAAAAGTTTGGAATGAATTAAATTCAGTTTTAGTATTATAATTCATGCAAATTGATATATGTGGGCTGCATGGGGGTAATCTCGCTATTCATAAGGACCAGTATTCATAACGTGTAACTTCCTATACCTGAAGTACCGCTATTCATAACACGGAAAGGGGTTCACTATTCATAAGGCCAAAAAAAAATCATTTGGTTGTCCTCGACCGCCCGCTCGTCATTTTCGGGCCGCTCGCATTTTTTTTGTTTTTGTTTAATATATATATATTTTTTTAATTCAATTTTTTAATTATTTTAAATTCATTTTTTTTAATTTTTTTTTTATTTAATTTTTTTTTGGGGGAGCAATCTTAAATGCCAAACATACCATTTTATGCATTTGCAAGGATCAAAATGCGTCCCGTTGCCAGTTTTGTCTTTTCAGTACGCAATTAGGTATTTATTAAACTTGCCATTTTTTGTTGTCTATGTCAAAATGCCGTTCATTCAAATTAGGTCCTGAGCATTCTTAGACTCATTTTAAAGCCCATCTGTACTAGTTTACAGGAGGGATTAGACCGCCCTGCAAGGTCACTGGACAGGTGGTTATCTCATCAAATCAGCTCTCAGTTAATATAAGATAAAGAGGATCATGGGGGACCAATGGTCACCGATTAGGCATTGTTTGCTACATAGAGGGCGCAAGTAGCTACAAGTAGTACAATGGAGATTTAAAAGGTGCTGTATTTCAAAGCCCCAAATACTTTCTGCGTTGGTCTTGATATTCATTGTACATTAAACTAGTATTTTACCATATTAAAGTGTTTTATAGACTTTGTTTGTTTAAATGCTTGACAATCCCAATTTTTTTTTTTATGGAAAACAAATATTTAACAAAAATAATGGGGAAAAAAAAAAAAAAAAAAAAAAGACACACAAAAAATAAAGTTTAAAAAAAAAATTATAAAAATCCGCCCGCCCGCCCGCCCCTACTCCAGAAAAGCAATCGAGGACAACCAAACAATTTTGTTTTTGGCCTAAAGGCATATAGATCGTTATTCATAAGGACCGCTCTTCAAAATATGAGATGAGAGTCACTATTCATAATTCATGTTGAGGGTCATTACGCATAATGACCGCTATTTATAATAAAAATCGGGGTTTCTATTCATACACATGGGGAAGGAGCGCTATTTATAATTTATTTTGGGGGTCACTTCTCATAAGGGCCGCTATTTATAATACGAAATGACGGTCGCTATTAAGTATACGCGAAGAGGGTCGCTATTCATAATACGAGAAAAGGGTCGCTATTCATAATGCGGAATGAGGGTCGCTATAAATAATACGAGGAGAGGGTCGCTATTCACAACACGAAGTGAGGGTCAGTGTTCATTAAAAAAAGTTTAAAAAAAAGTAAACACCCCCACGGCTGTGGCGTAGCCATTAGGGGGGGGGGGGCGACACATGTCCCCGAATATTGTTTGAAAACATTTATTGAAAACAAACTATTAAACAACACTGAACAAACAAAGAAAAAAAAGGCGTGCCACAATATGGTACGCGAAGAATAACATAGGCTAGTTATAGGTTTTGATTGTTCAAAAATAATCATCTCCCTTATTAATTAAAAAAACATGCGGAAACGGTAAGATTGTAGTCATATCCAAATTTGGATACTTTGCGCAAACGATTTTCACTTTCATTTATAGGTCCTTTATATCACCCATCATTCGGAAGAATCGAGCAATGATATTGCTATATGACTGACATCTTAAATATCACATTTGTAAGAATCTTATATGGATCACTGTTATCGGAATAAATAAATTAACGAAATAATTATAATCATTCCGTAATATGAATTGCTACGAGGGCTAGATATCCCACCCCCAAAATAAAATCAAAAACAAATTTTCACGGCATTTTTAATTGTTATTTTTGTGTACTAGACCTTACCAGACCTCCTTACCAACTACCACCACCACCACCACCACCACCACCACCACCATCACCACCACCACCACCACCACCACCACCACCACCACCACCACCTCTAGCAAAAAAGATAGTAAATGTTTGGTTCATATTCGGGTCGCATTACCTCTTTGTATACGTTATATACATGACGCGAAATCCTTCCAGGTCCAACCGATAGTGTTCAAGCCCCATATCCCCCAAACAAAACACAAACTTAGAGTGCTCCCTCCCCATCCCTCTCTGGGCAGTAACTAGGCTTATGGTACGGTCCAACTCCGTTTGTTTTCGGTAATAGGAAAGTTTCAAGAAATAAAGATTGTGGATTAATGAAGTTAGGTTAATTAATATGATTACTTGTATCCTGAGGTAGGAAAATTCCTGGAAAAACGAAAATCGTGAAACTCTTCATTCCCGGCTAAAATTGAAGAGCTTCTAGGGGCCAGGGGGGTGTTTCACAAAGATACTAAGTTAAACTTATCTCAAAGTTGGACTTAAAAATTATGGAAAGCCAATAGCATCTTTGAAAATATTTTGTAAAAGTTATTTTGAAAGGCACTAATTGTTTATTCAAATCATTCATATTTTCTATCATCAAGGAGATTTCATGTTCTTGATGTGGAATTTATGAAAAGTCTTAAATACTTAAATTTCTTCTTTTGAATATATTTTATTTTAAGACTCCAATGGCTGTCCATAATTTGTCCAACTTAGAGTTAAGTTCTACTTAGGATCTTTGTGAAACACCCCCCTGGTCCTTGACTTCTGGCACTGGATATGGCTAAGGCTATAAAATGTGTAGGTCCATAGGTCCGAAGAGTGATAGAGAGAAACAGAGAAAGAGAGAGAGAAAGAGAGGGAGAGAGAGAGAGAAAGGAAAAAATGAGGTTGTGTAAGAGAATAGATGGGATGAGTGTGAGTGTATATCAAGAGCTTGCAACCAAAAAGAGCTCAATCCATTTCAGATTTCAACCAAAAGGCGCTATATCCATTCGGCAAACCATTCGGCTAAACGGTTGCAGTGGAACACAACATGCTCAGAAATATGAAGAGCGCCGTCTAGCGCTGATGAATGAAATCTAAAATAAAGCGAATTATAATTATGATAATAATAATCTTTTAAAGTCCACTCCAAATTGTATTAAGTTAAACCGAAAATGGAAATTCTTTTTTGCCCAATTGATCGTGAGCCTGGCAGCCACTGAGCAGCGCCAGATCAACGTTGCTCTTTCCCTTTATTGTTGACCATGCCTCCCATCCTTTTAACACATCAGTCACGACGCCAAACCGAGTCCAAACCGACTGACTTTGTTACCAATGGGTATAACGTAATTATTTGATCGATCTGTTATCGGTCTGTCGGCGGTCTCGTTTGTGTGAATGGGGTTAGCGAGATTTTGTAAGCATATGTATTATTTATCTTGGATGAGAATCACTTGTTCTGTGGAGTGGTGAGTATCAAACATCACCTTTAGCATCAGTTCAGTTTAGATTTATTTATTTCCCTTTCTTTTAAAGACAAACAACAGTAATAAATGTATAAACTGTTAGTAATTCCATGAATCATACAATAATTGTACCAATATACGAGGTTGAGTCTAGTTTCACATAAGTTCTTATTTTCTTAATCAATTGTTTTCAAGTGATTCCATAGTGTTTAGTCACAATGTAATTACATGATCACTACTAAAATTTATCTTGAAAACGTACATTATGATTTAGAGTCGTTCTTATTGATTGCAAGCAAAACTGTTAAGGGACTTCGAGCCCCCTCCTCATTCCTTCAACCCCTCGAAACAAAACTGCTCCTCTTGATTGCTGCCTTATTTCCAATATTCTATCCCACCCCAATTTAAAAGTCTAAATTATATTGGGTGCAAGTAGTTGATGAATAACAGAATTATCAAAAATACAGCCAGCCCCTATTTGCATTATACCTGATAAACAAATATCAAAAAGAATGTAAATATCATTTCGTGCCATCCCGCGTCGTTTCTGAGTGACCTTTACGCTTTGCGTAAGATGATTAAGGGTCTACATCTCTTACTATCATTGGAAAATCGTAAGTTAAAAGCATTATGACAAATGTTTTCCTGTAGAAGAAGCTAGCTCTCTTTAAATGCATGCATCAAACATATGAGAGACAACGACAAAATGGGATCCCTACCGGAATGTGTAAATGTGTTGTTTAGCAAGCCATCCAAATCTTTGTTATTGGAGGTTGAGGGGGTGGGGGAGGCAAAATAAATCATGCCGAAATCGTCCGAATCTTTATTCAAATTTAACCAAGGGAATTCTATTGAAACCATTATGACCATGGTCTAAAATACGGTTTAGACTTCAATCTTAGTCTACGGCGCGCACTAAATTATAAAAGTTTTAACCATGAATTAAGCTAAACCTCCTACATGAAGTTGTGCCTTGAGATGAAGATTATATGGAGTGCATATCCCTTTATAAAACTGTTGCAGGATGTAAATGGAAGGCCCTCTTAGGCTTCACCCCTCCCCCGAGCTTGCACTCTCTGTAATTCACCTCATATATAGGTTTAATCTTAGAAAAAAGGCACAAATTGTCCGACTTCTACTAACGTTCCTAGAAAAGTTTACGACGTGGACAAGGTAGTTGGTCGAACCCCAAGTCCAAAGACATAATTTGCTATTAATTTCCTTTCACTGGTTAATGTAGAAAGATGTATCACTGTAATAAACATCGTCTGTTGAGAGCCAGGAGGACGTTATCAGCATTGAATCTTTGTAAAATCTTTAAAAATACGTTTTTGCTTTCGTCATTTAATTCACTTCTTTTTTCAAAACACCAATTTTATGTAATTTCGTTAATTTCAAACAATACAAACAAGTTTACTATTGATTCGTTCGTTATCCCCCTTTTTTTCTTGTGATTTTTTAATTCATGTTTTTAGATATAGCGGTAACGACAACGGGACATACGGACGGACGCACAGACGGATAACCCGCAAATATAATACCTCTGCGGCACCACCTTCACTGGGAAGAGGCATAACAGACTTTCACCAAACTTGTTATGCTTGTGTACATAAATGTAGTCTCATATACCACTATCGATTCGCAGCGCATGTGATTGTTAACAAGATTGATTCTAATATTTTCTTCATTATTCCAAAAACTTCATAGTACACATCAATTATTTTTTTCTTAATCAGTACTCAATGTTTATGTTTGAGACGTTAATTAGGTTTCAAAGTCGTTCTAGTTGATTGCAAGCAAAGTTTTCGATGGAGTTTGAGCGCCCCTCCTCATTCCTCCAATCCCCCCCCCCCAAAAAAAAAAAAAAATAATAATAAAAAAAATAAATAAATTAATTAATTTAAAAAAAAAAATAATAATAATAATAATAATAATAATAAAAAAAAAAAAAATAATAATAATCTTCTTGATTGGCGGCTTGTTTCTATAAGTCCATCCCACCTCAACAAACAAGTCTATGTTTATTAGGTGATTGCACTTTGTAGTTGATGAATAACACAATTATCACAAATATTTGCAGATTTTATTTGCGTCATAGCTGATAAAGAATATCAGAATAAATGTAATAATTATTTCTTGCAATCCCACGACGTTTCCGAAGGACCTTTGTAGTTTGCGTAAGGTAAGCAAGGTAGTACATCCCTTGGTATCATGTTAAAATAATGAGTTAGAGGCACTTTATTATAACTAAATTTTCTTCAAACGAAGTAACCCCTCATTGAACACATGCACCACTCGCATAACGTCCTCATTTTCAGGACCATGTAAATTATTTAAAGTTTGATGACCTTTCAGATATCGTGTACGTTTGTCTAAGATGCTTCGTTCGCAAGATATAATAAAAAAATAAATACTACGTCTTTGGTTATGTAGTATATTTGTATATCGTTAACAAAACTGTTATATTGAGACCAGCTTAACGCCCTTGAACGTGTAATAAAATGCAGATTTGTACATAATTATAATGAGTCCTTTATTTACCCCAGAAACGTGTATACCCGCGTGTGTGTGTTTGTGTATGTTTGTGGGTATGTGAGGTTACAGGGGGAGGGGGGTCAAATAAATTATGAACATAATTCTGAATGTGTTGTCAAAACTAAAGAAAGCGGTTATATTTAGACCATGGTCTAAATTGCAGTTTAAATCTTTACAGTTGACAAATCAAAGTGTAAATGCATTAAGAAACGAACATTATTATCACGTATTAGACATACAGAACAAAGCGTAAAAAGATTCATAGTAGACCAACCAATTCGTAATTTTTTTTAAACTTTGAACGGCAGTTTTAGGTATTGCATGGCATCCATCCAAAACCCTTTTGATAATGTCGGTGTGTAGAAGAGGTCAAACGTTTAATTTGAACCAAAAGTGGCCGGGAAGGCCTTTTAATTGAATAACAAGTTTTACTTCCAGGCCATAATAACTACTAAAGGGTGATAATTTATCCGAGTTCAAGTACCACGTCAAGGCAGGTTACCTGGTTAATCATGGACAACTGACAAATCTATGCATATTGGGTGCTTGTAGTTAATAAATAACAGAGTTATCTAAAATATATGCCGATTTTATTCGCGTTATGATTGATAAAAAGATATATTTATAAATGTAAATACAATTTCGTGCAATCACCGGATCGTTTCTGAGGGACCTTTGTAGTTTGCGTACACAGGCGGCCCTCCCGGGGGGCAGGGGGCGGGCACAGTGCCCCCCACACTTTTTCAGATACCCCAAAGTGCCCCTTTTTAAATAGGAAAAGTGCCCCTTTTATTTTGTAAGAAGTGCCCCTTTTACTTTGACATGTGCCCCTATTACTTAGTAAAAGTGCCCCTTCCCCCTTTTCACCTCTGACGAGTGCCCTTTTCTTTTTTGACACGTGCCCCTTTTCCTTCGACATGTTCCCGTTTTCCTTTGCAATAAGTGTCCATTTTCTGTTCTCATAAATCTTAAAATTATCTTGAATAAGTGCCCTTTTTAATTTCTAGTAAGTGCCTCTTTTCAGGTACGAGAAGTGCCCCTTTTCAGGTACGAGAAGTGCCCCTTTTCACTTTTAATAAGTGCCTCCTTAACTTCTGATAATTGTCCTATTCAAAACTGAGAGGTTCTCCTTTTCATATCTGGTCAGTGCCCCTTTTCAACTCTGATAATTCCCCATTTAATAATGATACGTGCCCCTTTTCCTTTCTAATAAGGGACCTATCCCCTTTTCACCTCTTACAAATGCGCCTATCAAAATCTGATGGGTGCCCCTTTTCCGTCAACAAATGCCTATTTGCCATTTTCGTAAACGCCTCTTTTTCATCACTGGTGAGTGCCTCTTTTCAGGTGAAAAAATGCCTCATTTTCACCTCTTATAATTATCCTTTGTTCTTTGACACGTGCTCCTTTTCTTTTCAAATAAGTGTCTTATCCCTTTCGATAATTGTCCCCTTTTCATGTAATCATTAAATGTGCCCCTTATTTAAAGCGACTAAGAGCAATTTCCCCCAAAGTTCGCTCGCTGCGCTCGCTCGCGTTTAAAGATGATATAATTATGTTACTTATCAAAGGTCTTTTCAGTCTTCCGTTATGAGAATGTGCTCATAACCCCATCACGATTGGCTTTTTCCTCTTTATAAGATGTAGTTTTTCGCACTGCGACCTCACAGATCTTTAACAATTTTCTCGCTCGCTTCGCTCGCTCGTAAATGCATATTCAGACATCACACCCAACTGTAAAGTATGATGCTTAAGCGATATCTTGTATGATGTATGAAGAGAAACAAATATTGAAATCATCCCTCATAATGTAATCACAATGTAGGGGTATATACCAATGTCTACAAAATTGTATATTTTCGCTTTGAGATTTCCCACTGTATGTGCCCCTTTTTTCAGAAAGTGCCCTTTTTTGTTGGTACCCCCCCCCCCCCACTTTGGAAGTCGCTCGGCCGCCCCTGTTTGCGTAAGATAAGTAAGTATATGCATCTCTTACAGCATATTGTTCAGAAACACAGTATCAATTATCATATGTATGCAGATAACTTACAGCTTTATTTTATTTGCAAACCTGTCCAGAAAATGTGAAGAAAAGTGAAAACTGTATAGCTGATGTAAGGAACTGGATGATTGAGAGCCGCTTAAAACTAAATGATGCACAAACAGAATTAATTTTGCTTGGCAACAGTAGACAGCTCGGGTTAAATTAGGGTTTATAATGTTAAAGTTTGTTCTGCCCCTGTATCTCCTGTACATCAAGCTAGGAATCTTGGTGTAATATTTGATTATACCATGTCACTTGAAACCCATTTTTCAAATTGTGTTAAACTGGCCAATTGTAATCTACGTAATATCCGGGCAATTAATTAAGCGATATCTCTCACCTCAATCCACCCAACAGTTGGTACATGTTTTTGTTACATCGCATCTTGACAATTGCAATTCATTACTTTTTCGACTACTCGCCAACCAAATTAACCGATTGCAAAAAGTTCAGAATGCTGCTGCTCGCCTTTTTAACTTAACTCTAGAAGATCATCACATATGACTCCTATAATCTCAGCACTGACTCCCTGTTCAACAGCGTGTGAGCTATAACATTATACTCTTAACCTATTGTGCACTAAATGATCTAGCTCCAGAATATATTTAACCCCTTCTATCACCACACTCTGCAGGTCGTTCTGGTTTACGTTTATCACATAATATTAGGCTTAAAGAAATACGTACCAAAAGAAATTTGGGGGGGGGGGTAGAGCATTTGCATGAGCAGCTCCTTCTTTGTAAAATAAGTTACCTTTCTCTATTCAGACGGCCAACACTCTTTCTACTTTCAAAACTGGGCTTAAAACTCACCTGATGCTCAAAGCATATTGTTAAATGTCAATGTTCTTTTTATACAATGCATGCAGAACGAATAATCACACTGTGCCACATTGTAATTACCATTGCACCATGAAGTTATGTGATCTAACATAACTTTACATTTAATATTTCTTTAATCTTATGTTGAATATTAATTTCAATTATTTATATGCGCCTTGAGCATCTCTAGAGATGGATATGTTGCGATTTATAAATAATGTTATTATTATTATTATCGTTATTATTATTATTATTATTATTATTATTGTATCATGTTTAAATCGTGAGTTTAAAGCGTCACGACCATTGTTTTCTTGTTAGAAGAAGTTACCTCGCTTTAAATACATGCATGAAACACATGCGAGAAAACAAAGAAATAAGATCCATACTGGGATATGTACAATATGATGACAAATGTAGATGTCACGTTTATGTCCCTTAGGTCAACCCATTTCCGTAAAGCACTTATAGGTCAAGTCCAATCCAATAATAACATACTTTCAATAGAAGCAGAAAAATCAGACAGACCTATACAAACAAAGTTTGAGCAAAATCGGACAACTAGTAAGAAAGTTATGCATTTTTAATGACATGAACAACTAAGCGGGGTAAGCGGACACTTTTTTTTTTTTTTTTGGTCTCGGAATTTCAAAATTTGACATTTTTCTTCAGGGGGGGGGGGTAAGGTCACCTTATTTAGGTTAGCCGTGGATAGAATTTCTTTTTTTTTTTTTTTTTTTTTTTTTTTTTAATAATAAAAAAAAAAAAAAAAAAAAAAATACCCAAAGGGGGGGGGGGGGGGGGGGGGGTTTTAGGTTTTTTTAGGGGGGTTTACATACATAAAAATACCAAAGGGGGGGGTTTGAACCCCCAAAACCCCCCCCCTGCGTACGCCCCTGCTAATATACAGTGCGTCCCAGAAAAAACGAAACCGAGAAGTATTGATGTTCTATCATAGCTTAATCACAACCATACTTAATGAATGATACATATTTGGAAAGCTTAGAGTCTCTTCTTTCAGTTGATGCTACTCAGATGATGCATATTTTACGCATGAGTGATTAAAAGCAATTTGAAGGAAGGAAACCAAAAAGATATTTGGCGGGCGGTATCTGAATTTCGAAGAAAAATTCACATTTCTAGAAAGTTGAGTTTCTGCCCTTTCATATGACACCTCAATCAGGAAAAATGAGCGAAGAATGACAAAGTTCTGTTTGTTTAAAGTAGTGCTTGCATTTCCATAATTGTATTAAACGAATTCGTTTTCACTGGCTGCCTGCCGTATCAATAAACGAAATTAACAAAAGACTTAACTCCGTTTCGTTGACAATCAGCCGTAGACGAGAGTCTTCATGCATGGCTGATTGTCAACGAAACGGAGTTAAGTCTTTTGTCAAATCTGCTTTTTGCTACGGCAGGCACCCAGTGAAAACGAATTCGTTTGTTAAAATTATGAAAATGTAAGGGCTACTTTAAACAAACAGAACTTTGTTATTCCTCGCTCATTTTTCCTGATTGAGGTGTCATATGAAAGGGCAGAAACTCAACTTTCTAGAAATGTGAATTTTTCTTCGAAATCCAGATACCGCCCGCCAAATGTCTTTTTGGTTTCCTTCCTTCAAATTGCTTTTAATCACTCATGCGTGAAATATGCATCATCTGAGTAGCATCAACTGAAAGAGGAGACTCTAAGCTTTCCAAATATGTATCATTCATTAATTATGGTTGTGATTAAGTTATGATAAAACATCGATACTTTTCGGTTTCGTTTTTTCTGGGACGCACTGTAGAATAATTTTTGTTAACTTTTAAATCATGACAAATTTGTATTTTAATAAACTATTCATATACAAATTGATAATTATGAATATATACAATATTCCGAAAATTATATCAATTTTCAAAGTTCATAGAAGAATGTGACTTGTCGTGCATGCAATATGATATATGATAAAAATCATATGACCTGGGCAAAGGCATGGGGAAATCAAGTTCTTTATGATAAAATGGGAAATTAATGGGACTAAAAAAAGTAAATGTATGTATTTTAAAGCAAGTGAGGCAATGACGTCACAAACTAATAACTAGGTAAGCAATTTGTGTAGTGATTTTCATTGATCCAAAGTTTGTCATACTTTACCCCAAAATCATAACTTCCTTATTTGTTATCCAGTTTTCCTCAAATTCGTTTAGTTCGGTTTTACCTGTTTTTCTATTGAAAGCAAGTTATTTTTGGAGTGGATTTAGCCTTTTTACTATAATAGTTTTCCTTCTTTAACCCTATTTTGTGTAGTACTATGCCTGGTGCCAGCAATTCACCCCCACAAGGTCAATTTACCTACAAAACCGCGAGTATTTGAACAAACCGTTTACGCTGGAAATCAATGTTCGTGGCGTGCAGAAAAAAAATCCTCCTTGTTTTGCCTTTCAAAACTCTTTATGAGTTAAACCTAAAAAGGCCGGGCCATTATGCCCCCCCCCCCCCTAAGATCTCGGCTGTGAAACCGCCGATCGTCGCGAAAATGTGTACGCATGTCAAGTGAAGTGTATAGAATACTATGGTCAATTCATTTTTTTGAAAAATTCACCGATTTGCATATTAATGGTAATTTATTCAAATAAGGTCATACAATCCACCCTTTTACCCATCAATCCTATATTCCTTATATTTAAGCATTGTACATGTATTCGTTGGACCACTTTTGGTCATTGGTACTCCACGCCAGGTTTCTAAATTTAGGTCCCGTAGTGTATCAGTTGGTGACTCCACCATAACCCCATCTGATACTGTTAGAAACTTAGGTGTGTTTGTTGATACCCACCTGAATATGGATTTACATATCACTAAAATATGCAAATCAGCCTATTTCATGATTTATAATTTGAGACGCATTCGAAAATACTTTGATCAGGACAGCATGAAAACTATCATGCATGCATGTGTTACTAGTAAACTAGATTACTGTAATAGTTTATTGTATGGATTGCCAGATTCACAAATTTCCAAGTTGCAGCGGGTCCAAAATACATGTGCACGACTAATTTGCAGCCTCCCAAAATTCTCTCGAATAACCCCACTTCTAAAGGAACTGCACTGGTTGCCAATTCGCCAGAGAATTACATTTAAAATATTGATGATAGTCTTCAAAGCTCTAAATGGTCAAACTCCTAGTTACGTTACTGAATTGTTGCATATCAAGTCTCAAACTCATGGTCGTAACCTTCGTAGTACACAAGACACATTTAAGTTGCAAATACCCCCATATAAAACCAAAGTAACCCTCGGGGACCGATCATTTCTCTGTGCTGCCCCTAGATTATGGAATAAATTACCACTAGAAATAAGGAAAGCCCCATCACTAGATAATTTTAAATCAAAACTGAAAACTCACTTGTTCATATAGTATGTATAGCACAGCATTTACGAGCTCTTGCAGCGCAGTAGAATATATCCACATAGTTATTGCGCTTTACAAATGAATATTATTATTATTATAAACAATAATACGACCACAAAATTGGAAGAGCTAGGTTATTCTTTATGTTATCTCCTGTTTTGATAATTTGTTATGTATTTCAGTGGTTTTTTTTTAAATGTTATCTCCTTTTTTGATAATTTCTTATGTATTTCAGTGTTTTTAAAACTTATGTATTTTATTTGTTTTGTTGTTTTATTTCATTTCTAACTACAATTTCACTATTTTGACTCCCAAAACAATCACCTAAAGTTTAAACAAGACCAAATAACCAATGTTTTATCTCTTTTTATGAAAATGGCATTTCCATATGTTTTGTACACAAATTACGAACATGAGCGATTTTCGAGCTGACATGCAAAAACAAAAGCATAATTGTCTTTGTTACTCTACGTCCGATTTTCAAGAAAAATTAAAAGGATGCGCAAGACTCGAATGAAAAAAGTCAGCGAGCGGCAGAACGCCATCCGTATGCGCTCCCGAACAATTAGAAAAATCGCGGAGGGGGGGGGGGGCACAATTGTTCCGGCCTTATTAGGCTTAAAGTGTTTGCCAAGAACTCTGAATTTAAACACAATTTTCTCCATATTAAGAATGTATTTTCTCCTCTCCTTTTTATTGGCTGAGGAACATGTGACTATAATGTGTTAAATGTATATACAATGTTAAGGATTAGTATCTCCTAGATTTAGACTTAAACATCGTCTCTCATTTTTGGAAACCAAGCATGGATTTACTCTGATGAGTGCTTGCCGAAAATATTTACTATGTCTGTGCGTGTTGCTATTCTTCGATTTTGTAGCACCAATCTTTTCAATGTACATGCATATTCATTTAAATATTTATTTACACTTTTCATTTATTTGAAATGCAATCCAAAGTGATCACAGTGAAATCACAGACCTCTGACAAAATGTTTTTAATTTCGGAGTTGATAGAAACATTAAAGTTGTTTGTCACACTTCAAGTTTAATGTGCTCACTGAGTAAACAAGTTTACTGACAGGAATGCATGTATATCTAACGTACGAGGTAGTACCTCCCTCACTTTTAAAGTACCCCAAGCGTGCCTTTTTTTTTACTTTGGAAAAGCGCAAACATTTATTTTGTGAAATGTTCACCCTTTTTACACTTGCCCCCGTTGCCCTAAAATAAGTGCTCCTATTGCAATCTAATAATTGCGCCATTTTTTTTTTAACTCATAATTTATTATGCTCACCAGCTCAGTTCGCCGGGCGGCGTCATTTTTTTCTGCGGCACAGATTTGGGCTGTTTTTTAAGAGGTCTTGAATTAACCCTAACCCTAAACTTTCCCATTGGCTCAACACGCACCTAACCCCAATCTGTGCCGCTGAAAAAAATAACGCCGCCGGGCGGCGCGTTCTTATTTAATGATCACGCCATCATCGGCTGGCGGCAAGTAAGTACGGAGAGGTAGCATTGAAAAAGGAACTAAAAAGCGTTGGTGTGGTGGAGATCAAAATTAAATAGGCCAGATTCTGGACTACTCCTTGGAGTCTCAATTCAAATCTGATAATTGCTAACTTTTACTCTGACAAGTGCCTTTTTAAAATTTTCGTGAGAGTCCCTTTTTCTTCAGATAGATGATAGTTTCCAAATCTAATGTGTAATTTTTCAAATTTGATGAATGCACCTTTAATATTAAATGTGTTAAGTGTTCATTTTCAACTACCAAATGTCAGTCTAGTTCCTTTTTGAAAGGTTCCCCTCGTCTTTCCTTTCTAAATTTGTTCATTGTATCTTCCCCGAGCCCAGACGTTGACTACAGCAGATTCCACTCATTCTGCCATTCTAGTAAATTCCTGCATTATTATTTTATTCTAGGTATTACGTCTTTCTCCAAGGTGTTCTCTTCTGTTGTATCTCCTACTTTTCCTTTCACCGAATATTTCAAGAGACAATGTTGTCTTTTAATATTACCAAAATTCTTTTTTTTCTTCTTTCTTTAAATATTCCTACAAGGATATCCTGTTGAAGAACCTGACTTTATCAGTTAATTTTGTGCTGGGTTATTGCAATTATTGACCAGCTCAAATGGCCATCTAACTGTCCACTTAGTATTGGCTGTTCCTCTGCCTTACTCAAAAACGTAGACGTGACGTTCCTATAATTCATATTTAGGCAAAACTCTTCACTTGTTTGAGTATTCAGAAATTATTGAATATGTTCCCGCACTTCGGCACAACAGCGCAAATCACTGATGTTCACAACTCTAGCACTAACACTCTTTATATCCGAAATTTCCCTGAAATATCAACTCTGTGCACGGGTTGAGCCGAGTTGGGGATAATAATCCTCTTTTGAAATTTGTAAAGCTGGTGATGTCATCATTGATTTTGATTGGAGCTGTTTGCTCCCATTGCAGTTTGGAGATGAGATGTATATTCGAATCCAAAGTTATCCTTTGTGAGTGACTCGTCCCCCTTCTTATTGGTGCCCCCCCCCACCCCCCCCCCCCCCCTCCTTGGAAAGGTGCGCCATCCCCCACCATACTCTGCCAGTTATTTTGTATGTCAAAGAAGAAAGAAAACCAAATACATCTATTTGCGTCCCAGAAAAAACAAAATAAAAAATAATGGATGTTTTATCATAACTTAATCACAATTAAAATTAATAAATGACACATATTTGTAAAGCTTAGATCCCCTTCTTTCATTTAAACAACTCATATGATGTATATGTAACGCATAAGTGATACAAAATAATTTGAAGAGAGGGTACCAACAAGTCATTTGGCGGGCCGTATCTGAATTTCAAAAACGAAAATCACTTTCTAAAAAGTTCATTTTCTGCCCTTTCATATGACATCTCATTCAAGAAAAATGAGCCAGAAATAACAAAGTTATGTTTGTCTAAAGTAATGCAGCATTTCCATAATTTGATTAAACGATTTCGTTTTCACTGGCTGCCTGCCGTAGCAACAAACATAGTTGACAAATCTTTCATCAAGTCTTTCATTTAGCCTTTACAAATGTGTGTCATTTATTAATTATAATTGAGATAAAGTTATGATAAAACATCGTTAATTCTCGGTGTCATTTGTTCTGGGACGCACTGTATAATGTCTAAAATCATGGAAATACTCATTTGCTCATAATTATGAAATGAGTGTCTATTCAACATTCCTTTCTGTCTCTCTCTCTCTCTCTTTCTGACTTTCGGCTCTCTTTCTCCTCACTTTAATTTCCCTTATTCTCACACAGATTAAAAAACATCAATCATTAAATTCACTGTGTCGGTCTACTCCCCCTTTTCCCTCTCTTTCTCTTTCTCTTTTCCCCTTTTTTGATTATCTCTCTCTGTACCTTTATCTTTCTTTCACTATTTCAGTGATATTACGCGCATATGTCTACTGATAGAAAGCTCTTTTTTGTATATTCTATTTATTTTCTACTTTATGACACTATTGTCAAAATCAATTTTGTATATTGTTTTACACATAGCTGTGGCTTACACCCGGTAAATATGATCGATTTATCTGTAATTGAAAAACAAGTCAGAACAAAATCTTGGAACCATGAAGCATTACATTTATAAACAAAATGAATATGTTGACTCATTTAGTATACACAAATAAATCAAGGAATAAATAAATATTTAAAAAAGTATATAATTATCAGCATCATCATTATTATCACTTTCAGTTAATACAAGCCAACTCTTTACTGTAGCAGTCTCTTTCTATTACTCTTATACCCCCTTCACATATACGGTTATTCCTTAAGAGTCCTTACGGATCGCCAACTCGTAGCCAATCGCAAGCATCCGTAAATAACTCGCTGGTAGCCGTAAATAGCTCGTCACAACTCGCAACAACTCGCATACACTCGTAAGGATTCGTGAAGGAGGGGCAATTGTGTTGACATGTCGAAAATCTTCTTACGATTGTCCACGGATTTATTTGTCCGTAAATAACTCGTAAATAGGTCGTAACAATCCGTAGGTATCGTAAACCGCTCGCATCAACACTTTACCATCCGTAAACTGCTCGCAAAAATCTGTAAATGACTCGTAAATATTTCTTTAACGATTTGTTTCGGTTGGTTTACGATTTGTTTACGGATTACTTACGGATTATTTACGTATTATTACGAGTGCTTACGTGTTGTTTACGATTTCATTCGGGTCGTGTTACAATGGCTTTACGGATTGTAACGAGTAATTGCGCGCACTTTACGTGAAGTTACGAGTACTTTACATATAGATACGTTTACTCTAAGTATTCTTACGTATCGTTTACGTTTTTGGTAAAAGGTATAAAAGCTGCAAATTTGAACATTTCATTTTCAGTTGTTATTTTTTGGTTACAAATCGTAAGGACTCGTAAATACTAGTAACTTACTCGTAACTATTCGTAACAACACGTTAACAGTTCGTTACTAACACGTAAGTTGGTGTTAGTTATCCGTGACAGCTCGTAACAACTCTTAACTCGGTCGTAAAAGTGGCCAAATCGCAAGGATCCGTGATAGATCCGTGAATTTGTGCGATCCGTAAGGACTCGTAAGAAAAATCCGTGTATGTGAAGGGGGTATTAAATACAAATAATTTTTTTTTTTCTTCTAAAATATGAAACAATAAATGAACTACTCACCTTCCGTGTATATCAGTAGGCCTTTGAATGCAGATCAATGACGTCTTTCACCGCCTATAGTTTAGATGATCTAAACGACGAGTTGTTTCGCTGCAATAATAATTTAAGGAACAATGAACTATGAACTACTGGTTAACAAGTCAAACGATATAGTTTGTAATGGCATTCCATGTAGGAAAATCGGCCCCTGCTTAAAACACGACGGTGCTTGCGCTCAACTTGATGAACACTGGGAGAATGATGAGACAAATTCGACGAGTCTACTGAAACTATTCCAGTCTTTTGATACTTTTCAAGACATTGTTAAACTATCCGGATTCGCCTGCATTTGAATCATCTAATATGCTCAATAAGCCTGCTTGATATAATGATAAAAGTAAACTCGAAAAGTTCTCAAATTGTGATACTCAGCTCGAAGGAGACCACTTCTTATAGAAGACCAAGAGGAAGAAATAACATGCATCGTCAGCAAGTCTAACCGAACGAGATGAAGTCAATATTTGTGACGGGTTTCACTTTTGCACATGATGGTGATGTCCAGGGTCATAAATCTCGTAACCCAGACACTATGTGGAAGCTTCTATTTGTGTTCATGACTGATAAAGAATATGAAGATAAATGTTGATATCTTTTCGGGTAATCTAATTGTGTTTCTAAGTGATGGGTGAAATTTGCTAAAAAAAGTTGAGATTATAAATCCGTCTATTATATGTCAAATTTGTATATTAACAGTTTTAATTTTTGTAATCAATCGTTTTCAAGTGATTTCATACAGTGGTATTGACAATTTTTACATGACCACTACGGCACTAAGTCACGTTCTCTATTCCTGCATGGCTAAATAGATTTATGGGTCAATAGTATTACTATTTGCCACGCTATCACGTAAATAATTCACGACCTTTTCTCGTGACTGTAGGTCTCAAAACTGGTTTCCAATCTGACATATTTCTCTTTTTTGAAGGAGTTCCT
Organism: Strongylocentrotus droebachiensis; assembly: GCA_035222895.1. Lineage (NCBI taxonomy): Eukaryota > Metazoa > Echinodermata > Echinoidea > Camarodonta > Strongylocentrotidae > Strongylocentrotus > Strongylocentrotus droebachiensis. Next base: position 149,647 of record JAVYIG010002210.1, read on the forward strand.
TAACTTTAAAATGAATGCAATTGAATGCAATTCAGGGCTCGGGACTTTCAGAACGAGGTCAAGCAAATTCTTGAAATATTATTCATACATTCAGGCAAGTACTACTGAAACCGTTATATTCGATTAATACAGGTATATGAAAATTCCCTTGCGTATTGAGTTTTTGTCACTAAGTCCCCCTCTCGAGTTTACATCGGAAAAAATACACTGAGTTTCGTGTGGTCTTAGCAAAATAAGACTCCTGAGCAGGGTTTTTCCAGGAAGGCTTAATGCGAGCTTGGGGGTAGTTGCATAGCCATTACTTCCATCGTAAGTTCTCGAATTAAACAAATACGGCTTTGTACTGTAATTGTAAATATCCCTAACCCGCTATGTTAACATTGCAGTACACCAAAGTAGACATAAAACATGTACAGCCAATAATATAGCCAAACAAACGAACAAACGCAAATAAAAGGGTGTCTATAGACTCGCATCACAGAGAGATGTCAACATATATTTGCTCAATATGATTGATTATACACTATTTGTACTTGATGAAACGACTAGAAATCTTGAAAACATAGAATCAAACATATTATGGCCAGTAGTATATGAATATACCAATTTGGTAATCTTTTTTTTATATAAACTCAAATCACAGATGTCTGACGAAAGGTAGTTTATTTATTTATATTCTCGGCTTCCCATAATTATGGTGTTGTATCTTATACTTTTCCTTCCAACAAATATTTCAAGAGACAATGTTGTCTTATAATGTTACCAAACTTCTTCTTCTTTCTTTTTTAAAACTATTCCTACAAGGATATTCTGTTTAAATACCTGACATTATCAGTTTCATTTTGTGCTGGGTTATTGCAATTATTGATCGGCTCGATAAAATGGCCGTCTAAACTGCACACAGAGTATGGGCGGTTCCTCTGCCTTTATACTCAAAATCGTAGAGGTGACTTATAATAATTTATCATTAAAGCAAAACTTTTGACAGTATTCAGAGATTATTGCATATCTTCCTCCTTTTTACACAATGTCAGTGTCATCAGCACAGCAGCGCAAATCACTGATATACACAACTCCAATACTGGCACTCTTCATATCTGAAATTTCCCTGAAATATCAACTCTGTGGACGGGTTGAACCAAGCTGGTGATGTCATTATGGATTGGAGCTGTGTGTTCCAAGTGCTGTTTGGAGATGTATGTCCTAATCCAAAGGTGACCCTTTGTGAGTGCCCCGTCCCCCTTTCTTATTGCTGCCCCCTTCCCTCATTGGAAAGGTGCGCATTTGTCTAACCATACACTGCCATTTATTTTGTATGCCAGGGAAGAAAGAACACGAAATACATGTATAGATAATCCCGCGAATACTCAGTTGCACATACTTATGAAAATGAGTGTCTATTCAACACTCTTTTCTGTCTCTCTTTCTGACTTTCGGCTTTCTTTCTCCTGACTTTCCTTTTCCTTATTCTCACACAGATTTAAAAAAAAAACATCAATCATTGAATTCACTCTGTCGGTGTATCCTCTACTCCCCCTCTCACCCTCTCTCTTTCTCGTTTCTCTCTCCCCCTCTTCAATTATCTCCGAGTCCCTCTGTACCTTTATCTTTCTTTCAATATTTATTTGATATCACGGACATATGTCTACTGATGCAATGTTCTTTTGTGTATATTGTATTTATGTTGTACATTATAATACTATTGTTAAAACCAATTTGTATAATTATGTTGACTAATTATAGTTGTAAAATGACCCCATTAGTAGGTGCTGCTGGTCATATTTATATACAAATAAATTAACGAATAAATCAATAAAAAAGTAAATGATTATCATCATCATAACTTTCGGCTAAAACAAGCCAACTCTTAACTGTAACAGTCTCTTTCTATGACTCTTAAATATAAATAATTGTTTTTTTCTCTAATATGAAACAATAAATGAACTACTCACGTTCTGTGGATATCACTAGGCCTTTGAATGCAGATCAATGGCGTCTTTCACCGCCTTTAGTTTAGATGATCTGAATGACGAGTTGTTTCGATGTAATAATAATTGAGGAATAATGAACTATAAACTACTAGTTAACAGGTCTAATGATATAGTCTGTAATGGCAATCCGTGTAGAAAAATCGATCCCTGCTTAAACACGGCGGTGCTTGCGGCTCAAATTGATGAACACTGGGAAAATGATGAGACGAACTACTTAGAGACAAGCATTCTGAAACGATTTCAGTTCTGTTATTCTATTCTAGTCATTTGTTTTCTTTCCAAACTCATCGCCACCAGAATCATGTAGTGTGCTCAATTTGAAAAAGCCCTCTTGATATAAGAGTAAACATTAACAATTCGGTACCAAGCCCCGAGCAGGCCACTTTATAGCAGTCCATTCATGTTCATTTTCAACTACCAAATGTCAGTCTAGTTCCTTTTTGAAAGGTTCCCCTCGTCTTTCCTTTCTAAATTTGTTCATTGTATCTTCCCCGAGCCCAGACGTTGACTACAGCAGATTCCACTCATTCTGCCATTCTAGTAAATTCCTGCATTATTATTTTATTCTAGGTATTACGTCTTTCTCCAAGGTGTTCTCTTCTGTTGTATCTCCTACTTTTCCTTTTACCGAATATTTCAAGAGACAATGTTGTCTTTTAATATTACCAAAATTCTTTTTTTTCTTCTTTCTTTAAATATTCCTACAAGGATATCCTGTTGAAGAACCTGACTTTATCAGTTAATTTTGTGCTGGGTTATTGCAATTATTGACCAGCTCAAATGGCCATCTAACTGTCCACTTAGTATTGGCTGTTCCTCTGCCTTACTCAAAAACGTAGACGTGACGTTCCTATAATTCATATTTAGGCAAAACTCTTCACTTGTTTGAGTATTCAGAAATTATTGAATATGTTCCCGCACTTCGGCACAACAGCGCAAATCACTGATGTTCACAACTCTAGCACTGACACTCTTTATATCCGACATTTCCCTGAAATATCAACTCTGTGCACGGGTTGAGCCGAGTTGGGGATAATAATCCTCTTTTGAAATTTGTAAAGCTGGTGATGTCATCATTGATTTTGATTGGAGCTGTTTGCTCCCATTGCAGTTTGGAGATGAGATGTATATTCGAATCCAAAGTTATCCTTTGTGAGTGACTCGTCCCCCTTCTTATTGGTGCCCCCCCCTCCTTGGAAAGGTGCGCCACCCCCCCCCCACCCCCCACCATACTCTGCCAGTTATTTTGTATGTCAAAGAAGAAAGAAAACCAAATACATCTATTTGCGTCCCAGAAAAAACAAAATAAAAAATAATGGATGTTTTATCATAACTTAATCACAATTAAAATTAATAAATGACACATATTTGTAAAGCTTAGATCCCCTTCTTTCATTTAAACAACTCATATGATGTATATGTAACGCATAAGTGATACAAAGTAATTTGAAGAGAGGGTACCAACAAGTCATTTGGCGGGCCGTATCTGAATTTCAAAAATGAAAATCACTTTCTAAAAAGTTCATTTTCTGCCCTTTCATATGACATCTCATTCAAGAAAAATGAGCCAGAAATAACAAAGTTATGTTTGTCTAAAGTAATGCAGCATTTCCATAATTTGATTAAACGATTTCGTTTTCACTGGCTGCCTGCCGTAGCAACAAACATAGTTGACAAATCTTTCATCAAGTCTTTCATTTAACCTTTACAAAGGTGTGTCATTTATTAATTATAATTGAGATAAAGTTATGATAAAACATCGTTAATTCTCGGTGTCATTTGTTCTGGGACGCACTGTATAATGTCTAAAATCATGGAAATACTCATTTGCTCATACTTATGAAAATGAGTGTCTATTCAACATTCCTTTCTGTCTCTCTCTCTCTCTCTCTTTCTGACTTTCGGCTCTCTTTCTCCTCACTTTGATTTCCCTTATTCTCACACAGATTAAAAAACATCAATCATTAAATTCACTGTGTCGGTCTACTCCCCCTTTTCCCCCTCTTTTTCTTTCTCTTTTCCCCTTTTTTCGATTATCTCTCTCTGTACCTTTATCTTTCTTTCAATATTTCATTGATATTACGCGCATATGTCTACTGATAGAAAGCTCTTTTTTGTATATTCTATTTATTTTCTACTTTATGACACTATTGTCAAAATCAATTTTGTATATTGTTTTACACATAGCTGTGGCTTACACCCGGTAAATATGATCGATTTATCTGTAATTGAAAAACAAGTCAGAACAAAATCTTGGAACCATGAAGCATTACATTTATAAACAAAATGAATATGTTGACTCATTTAGTATACACAAATAAATCAAGGAATAAATAAATATTTAAAAAAGTATATAATTATCAGCATCATCATTATTATCACTTTCAGTTAACCAACTCTTTACTGTAGCAGTCTCTTTCTATTACTCTTATACCCCCTTCACATATACGGTTATTCCTTAAGAGTCCTTACGGATCGCCAACTCGTAGCCAATCGCAAGCATCCGTAAATAACTCGCTGGTAGCCGTAAATAGCTCGTCACAACTCGCAACAACTCGCATACACTCGTAAGGATTCGTGAAGGAGGGGCAATTTTGTTGACATGTCGAAAATCTTCTTACGATTGTCCACGGATTTATTTGTCCGTAAATAACTCGTAAATAGGTCGTAACAATCCGTAGGTATCGTAAACCGCTCGCATCAACACTTTACCATCCGTAAACTGCTCGCAAAAATCCGTAAATAACTCGTTAATATTTCTTTAACGATTTGTTTCGGTTGGTTTACGATTTGTTTACGGATTACTTACGGATTATTTACGGATTATTACGAGTGCTTACGTGTTGTTTACGATTTCATTCGGGTCGTGTTACAATGGCTTTACGGATTGTAACGAGTAATTGCGCGCACTTTACGTGAAGTTACGAGTACTTTACATATAGATACGTTTACTCTAAGTATTCTTACGTATCGTTTACGTTTTTGGTAAATAAAAGCTGCAAATTTGAACATTTCATTTTCAGTTGTTATTTTTTGGTTACAAATCGTAAGGACTCGTAAATACTAGTAACTTACTCGTAACTATTCGTAACAACACGTTAACAGTTCGTTACTAACACGTAAGTTGGTGTTAGTTATCCGTGACAGCTCGTAACAAATCGTGGAATTCTGCCGTAAGTTTATCGTAGTAACTCGTAATAATCCGTACCAAACCATAAATAGCTCGTAATAACTCGTAACAACTCTTAACTCGGTCGTAAAAGTGGCCAAATCGCAAGGATCCGTGATAGATCCGTGAATTTGTGCGATCCGTAAGGACTCGTAAGAAAAATCCGTGTATGTGAAGGGGGTATTAAATACAAATAATTGTTTTTTTTTCTTCTAAAATATGAAACAATAAATGAACTACTCACCTTCCGTGTATATCAGTAGGCCTTTGAATGCAGATCAATGACGTCTTTCACCGCCTATAGTTTAGATGATCTAAACGACGAGTTGTTTCGCTGCAATAATAATTTAAGGAACAATGAACTATGAACTACTGGTTAACAAGTCAAACGATATAGTTTGTAATGGCATTCCATGTAGGAAAATCGGCCCCTGCTTAAAACACGACGGTGCTTGCGCTCAACTTGATGAACACTGGGAGAATGATGAGACAAATTCGACGAGTCTACTGAAACTATTCCAGTCTTTTGATACTTTTCAAGACATTGTTAAACTATCCGGATTCGCCTGCATTTGAATCATCTAATATGCTCAATAAGCCTGCTTGATATAATGATAAAAGTAAACTCGAAAAGTTCTCAAATTGTGATACTCAGCTCGAAGGAGACCACTTCTTATAGAAGTCCAAGAGGAAGAAATAACATGCATCGTCAGCAAGTCTAACCGAACGAGATGAAGTCAATATTTGTGACGGGTTTCACTTTTGCACATGATGGTGATGTCCAGGGTCATGAATCTCGTAACCCAGACACTATGTGGAAGCTTCTATTTGTGTTCATGACTGATAAAGAATATGAAGATAAATGTTGATATCTTTTCGGGTAATCTAATTGTGTTTCTAAGTGATGGGTGAAATTCGCTAAAAAAAGTTGAGATTACAAATCCGTCTATTATATGTCAAATCTGTATATTAACAGTTTTAATTTTTGTAATCAATCGTTTTCAAGTGATTTCATACAGTGGTATTGACAATTTTTACATGACCACTACGGCACTAAGTCACGTTCTCTATTCCTGCGTGGCTAAATAGATTTATGGGTCAATAGTATTACTATTTGCCACGCTATCACGTAAATAATTCACGACCTTTTCTCGTGACTGTAGGTCTCAAAACTGGTTTCCAATCTGACATATTTCTCTTTTTTGAAGGAGTTCCTTAACTTTAAAATGAATGCAATTGAATGCAATTCAGGGCTCGGGACTTTCAGAACGAGGTCAAGCAAATTCTTGAAATATTATTCATACATTCAGGCAAGTACTACTGAAACCGTTATATTCGATTAATACAGGTATATGAAAATTCCCTTGCGTATTGAGTTGTTGTCACTAAGTCCCCCTCTCGAGTTTACATCGGAAAAAACACACTGAGTTTCGTGTGGTCTTAGCAAAATAAGACTCCTGAGCAGGGTTTTTCCAGGGAGGCTTAATGCGAGCTTGGGGGTAGTTGCATAGCCATTACTTCCATCGTAAGTTCTCGAATTAAACAAATACGGCTTTGTACTTTAAGTGTAAATATCCCTAACCCGCTATGTTAACATTGCAGTACACCAAAGTAGACAGAAAACATGTACAGCCAATAATATAGCCAAACAAACGAACAAACGCAAATAAAAGGGTGTCTATAGACTCGCATCACAGAGAGATGTCAACATATATTTGCTCAATATGATTGATTATACACTATTTGTACTTGATGAAACGACTAGAAATCTTGAAAACATAGAATCAAACATATTATGGCCAATAGTATATGAATATACCAATTTGGTAATCTTTTTTTTATATAAACTCAAATCACAGATGTCTGACGAAAGGTAGTTTATTTATTTATATTCTCGGCTTCCCATAATTATGGTGTTGTATCTTATACTTTTCCTTCCAACAAATATTTCAAGAGACAATGTTGTCTTATAATGTTACCAAACTTCTTCTTCTTTCTTTTTTAAAACTATTCCTACAAGGATATTCTGTTTAAATACCTGACATTATCAGTTTCATTTTGTGCTGGGTTATTGCAATTATTGATCGGCTCGATAAAATGGCCGTCTAAACTGCACACAGAGTATGGGCGGTTCCTCTGCCTTTATACTCAAAATCGTAGAGGTGACTTATAATAATTTATCATTAAAGCAAAACTTTTGACAGTATTCAGAGATTATTGCATATCTTCCTCCTTTTTACACAATGTCAGTGTCATCAGCACAGCAGCGCAAATCACTGATATACACAACTCCAATACTGGCACTCTTCATATCTGAAATTTCCCTGAAATATCAACTCTGTGGACGGGTTGAACCAAGCTGGTGATGTCATTATGGATTGGAGCTGTGTGTTCCCAGTGCTGTTTGGAGATGTATGTCCTAATCCAAAGGTGACCCTTTGTGAGTGCCCCGTCCCCCTTTCTTATTGCTGCCCCCTTCCCTCATTGGAAAGGTGCGCATTTGTCTAACCATACACTGCCATTTATTTTGTATGCCAGGGAAGAAAGAAAACGAAATACATGTATAGATAATCCCGCGAATACTCAGTTGCACATACTTATGAAAATGAGTGTCTATTCAACACTCTTTTCTGTCTCTCTTTCTGACGTTCGGCTTTCTTTCTCCTGACTTTCCTTTCCCTTATTCTCACACAGATTACAAAAAAAAACATCAATCATTGAATTCACTCTGTCGGTGTATCCTCTACTCCCCCTCTCACCCTCTCTCTTTCTCGTTTCTCTCTCCCCCTCTTCAATTATCTCCGAGTCCCTCTGTACCTTTATCTTTCTTTCAATATTTATTTGATATCACGGACATATGTCTACTGATGCAATGTTCTTTTGTGTATATTGTATTTATGTTGTACATTATAATACTATTGTTAAAACCAATTTGTATAATTATGTTGACTAATCATAGTTGTAAAATGACCCCATTAGTAGGTGCTGCTGGTCATATTTATATACAAATAAATTAACGAATAAATCAATAAAAAAGTAAATGATTATCATCATCATAACTTTCGGCTAAAACAAGCCAACTCTTATACCCCCTTCACATACACGGATTTTTCTTACGAGTCCTTACGGATCGCCAACTCGTAGTCAATCGCAAGCATCCGTAAATAACTCGCTGGTATCCGTAAATAACTCGTCACAACTCGCAACAACTCGTAGACACTCTTAATGATCCGTGAAAGGAGAGGCAAATTTTTTGACATGTCAAAAATCTTCTTACGGTTGTCCACGGAGTGATTTGTCCGTAAATAGCTCTTAAATAGCTCGTAACAATCCGTAACCATCCGTAAACCGCTCGCAACAACACGTAACCATTCGTAAACTGCTCGCAAGCATCCGTAAATGACTCGTAACAGATTTTTGTAACGATTCTTTACGGTTAGTTTACGATTTGTTTACGGATTATTAACGGATTATTGCGAGCAGTTTACGGATGGTAACGTGTGCTTACGTGTTGTTTACGATTTTATTTGGGTCATTTTACGATGGCTTTACGGATTGATACGGGTTATTGCGAGCATTTTACGTGTAGTTATTAGTACTTTACGAATAGATACGTATACTTTACGTATGCTTACGAAATGTTTACGATTTGGGGAAAGGTATAAAAGCTGCAAATTCGAACACATCATTTTCAGTTGTTATTTTTTGGCTAAAAATCGTAAGGACTCGTAAATACTCGTAACTTACTCGTAACTATTCGTAACAACACGTCAACAGGTCGTAACTAACACGTTAGTTGCTCGTAGTTATCCGTGACAACTCGTAACAAATCGTGAACTGTTGCCGTAAATACATCGTAATAACTCGTAATAATCCGTAATAAACCGCAAACTGCTCGTAATAACTCTTAAACCGGTCGTAAAAGTGGTAAAATCGTTAGGATCCGTGAAAGATCCGTGAGTTTGTGCGATCCGTAAGGACTCGTAAGAAAAATCCGTGTATGTGAAGGGGGTATTAACTGTAACAGTCTCTTTCTATGACTCTTAAATATAAATAATTGTTTTTTTCTCTAATATGAAACAATAAATGAACTACTCACGTTCTGTGGATATCACTAGGCCTTTGAATGCAGATCAATGGCGTCTTTCACCGCCTTTAGTTTAGATGATCTGAATGACGAGTTGTTTCGATGTAATAATAATTGAGGAATAATGAACTATAAACTACTAGTTAACAGGTCTAATGATATAGTCTGTAATGGCAATCCGTGTAGAAAAATCGATCCCTGCTTAAACACGGCGGTGCTTGCGGCTCAAATTGATGAACACTGGGAAAATGATGAGACGAACTACTTAAAGACAAGCATTCTGAAACGATTTCAGTTCTGTTATTCTATTCTAGTCATTTGTTTTCTTTCCAAACTCATCGCCACCAGAATCATGTAGTGTGCTCAATTTGAAAAAGCCCTCTTGATATAAGAGTAAACATTAACAATTCGGTACCAAGCCCCGAGCAGGCCACTTTATAGCAGTCCACGAGGAAGAAATAACATGCATCGTCAGCAAGTCCAACCGAACGGGATCAAGTCAATATTTGTGACGGGTTTCAGTTTTGCACGTGTAGGCAATGTCATAAATCTCCCAGACAGTATGTGGAGGTGTGTCGGGATGGGTAGTTTATTTTTGTTTTTTTCATGACTGATGAAGAATATGAAGATAAATGTTGATACCTTCTCGGGTAATCCCATGTTGCTTTTGAATGATAGGTGAAGTTTGCTAAAGATAGTTGAGATGATAAATTCCCCTGTACCATGTCAAATCATTGTATTAACACACAACAAAGCTGGAAAGTTTTCACCAAAATTGTCATGCTTGTGAACGTAGCCTTTTAATGCGCAGTGCATCTGATCTTCAACATGATTGATTCTACTTCCTTGTCCTCATTATTCCCAAACTTTACACTATACATCAGTTTTAATTGATGTAATCGATCGTTCTCAAGTGAGTTCATACATTGTTATTACATAACCACTACTCAACTTGATTGCCGCCTTTATTCTGTAATTCCATCCCACCTCAACTGACACGACTATGTTATATTGGGTGCTAGTAGTTGATGAATAACAGAATTGTCATAAATGCATGCAGATTATATTTACGTAATACCTGATAATGCATATTATAATAAATGTAAACATGATTTCGTGCAATCCCGCGTCGTTTCTGAGTGAACTTATCAATTTGCTTAAGATAAGTAAGCGTCTACATCCCTTCCTATCATGTTAAAATCATAAGCTTAAATCATTATGACAATCATTTTGCTGTAGAAGAAGCTATACCTGTCTTTAAATACATGCATGAAACATATGAGAGAAAAGCAAAAATAGGATCCATATCGGAATGTGTAAATTTAACAAGCCATCCAAATCTTTGTTTTGCTTATTGGAGGTTGAGGGGGTGGGGGTGGCAAAAGAAATCATGCCGAAATGCTCTGAATCTTTATTCAAATTTCACCAAGGCGATTCTATTGAAACCATTATGACCATGACACTACAATTATAAATGTTAAAACCATGAGTTAAGATAAACCGCCTTCATGAATTTGGGCCTGGAGATGAAGATTATATGGAATGTATATCCCTTCATAAAACTGTTACAGGATGGGAATGGAAGGCCATTTTAAGCTCCACCCCCTCCCCCCTTCCGCGAGCCCGCACTATCTGTAATTCACCTCATATTTTAGTTTAATCTTAGAAAAAAAGGGCCATAAATTGTCCGACTTCTACTAGCCTTGGAAATATGCCTTGGAAGTAGACATTGATAGTTAAAAAAATATTTGCCTCTCGGTGACATTAGGATGAAGAATCCATATTGGTACACATGTTAAGTGGCGCTGTACAGTACAGCAGTTGACGAACATGTAAAAGCGAAAGGACTCTTCGGGGTCAGATTTATCTTTTCTTGACGACCCAAATTGAAACAAATTGGATTAAAAGCTATGAAGTGACGTGCTCTCCACAATTACAGAGAAGAGATTGTTCGATTCAATGATACATTTCTGAGAAAAGGAGCCATGTCTAAGCTTTGAGTAGACTTGCTTCTTATATTCGTGATCTTTCATCGATGGCCACGGGTTCTACTATAAGTTGGGTGGTCAAAGAAATGTGCTGGATCCAGTCCATCTTGGCCATGCATTATTATATCTGAATTATGTCTGCTCTATGGCGTATGTAGGCAAGAGATGGCAAGTTGAGATGTTTTAGTCCCTTCTCACAACTCAATTAAGTGTCGTAGCATCTTTATTTGGCGAGTTGTTCTACGCTGTACCTTTTCTACTCTCGTGCTGTTTTTTTTTCTTCTTCAAAACAGGATGCCACACAGTTCAGGAGTACTCAAGTCTGGGTCTTATCATTGATTTTATAATTGACGTTCCTAGAAAAGGTTACGACGTGCACAAGGTAGATCGTCGAACCCCAAGTCCGAAGACATAGTTTGCTATTAATTTCATTTGAAATAGTTTAGGTAGAAAATGATCACTTTTGAGAGCCAGGATGCCGTTATCAAAAGCATATGATCTTCAACAAGATTGATTCTAATTTTTTTCTTTATTATCCCAAAACTTCACAGTACACATCATGTCTTATTTTCTTAATCAGTACTCAACTCTATGTTTGAGACGTACAATAGGCTTTATATTTGTTATTAAGGGAGTTTGAGCCCCCCTCCTCATTCCTTCAACCCCCGAAAACTCTGTTCGTCTTGATCGCCGTCTATAATTCCATTTACGCTTATTGGGTGATTGTAAACTTTGTATTTGATGAATAACAGAATGATCGTAAATGCATGCAGATTGTATTTGCATTATAACTGATTAAGAATATCAAATTAAATGTAAATATCATTACTGCAATCCCGCGTCTTTTCTGAGTGACCTTTGTAGTTTGTGTATAAAAAAAAGTAAGAAAGTACATCCCTTGGTATCTTGTTAAAATCACGAGTTAGAGGTATTATAATAACAATTAATTTTCCTTCAAATAAAGTTACCCCTCATTAAAGATATAGACCGGTAGTGATAAAACTGCGGTTCAAGGGCTTTGGGTAAAAAATATCTATTTAATATTGTTTGAAAATTGCCTTCAGATGTTTAGATGGCAATAATTCAACCTAAATTCGCAAAAAACAGAAATCTATGCCAACATTTCCATTTTGAAGTGCATTCGCGATATCTATCCAGGCCGGATCGATAAGATAATTTACAAAATATATCAATTAGTAGGTGGTCTCCCGGCAAAAATTAAATCATCACGTATTAGTCAAAATATATTCTTTCACATGATTGGTAATAAGAGCTTCCATTTCATTTGATAAAAGGGGGGGGGGGGCGTTTCTAAAAATGGTCTATACCTTAACATGCATTCAAAATTTGAGTGGGAAGAAATTGGGATCCATATCAGAACATGTAAGTGCAATGTTCTACGAGCAATCCAAAATCATGAAGAGGGTGTGTGGGTATGTACGGTACCAAACCGAGGACACCCATGAGATTTTTACATTAACTTCCATGACCACTCGCTAAACGTCCATCTAAATTATTCAAAGTGTGATGACCTTTCAGGTATCGGATACGTTTAGATGCTCCGTACGCATGCTGAAAATGTTTCTTTTTAATTACTAGATCCTTGGCTATGGAGTTATCTTTCAAATCGTTCTCAGAATGTTATATTCAGACAAACATTATGTCTTTGAACATGTTTAACATACAGATGAGTACATAATGAGTCCTTTCTAAACAGTGCTATTTAATTATTTCAATGTAGCGTAATAATAATTTGTGTTGTCTTAGTTTACTTTATTTTAGTTAAGAAAGTGATACATTTGTGATTGTAATATGTACAGCGCCATGAGCGGCAGATCCTGGCGGATACCAGCGCTATATAAATATTCATATTGTATTATTTATTTCTTGCACGCAGAAACACATGTGTGTGAGAGAGAGAGAGAGAGAGAGAGTCAGAGAGAGGTAAAATGGAAAGAAAGAGAAAGAAAGACAGAAAGTAAGAACGAAAGACAGAAAAAAAGACATACAAGAGAGGAAGAGAAACAACTTTGTATGTGTATGTTTTTGAGGACCCCCCCCCCTTTTTTTTGTATAAAAAAAAAAAAAAAAATGGTAATGGGTGACCCCAAAAAGCCAACCCTATCCCCCCCCCCCCCCCAAAGAAACGAAATATCGATCGGCCAATTTTTCAAATTTTGGGACACCAAAACAAAAAAAAGTCCTCTTACCCCTCACCCCTCCCCCCCCCCCCCCCGCTAATACAGCGGGTTGCTGAGTCGTTGAGAAATTTTCAGCGTGATTTTCAAATTTTAACCCCCCCCCCAAAAAAAAAAAAAAAATCCTGCCTACGCGCCTGCTTCCCGTCACTCACTCTCTCTCTCCCTCTCTTTATAGTCTCTAACTTCTCTTTCTCTTTCACTCTCTTTCTCTCTCTCTATCTATCTCGCTCTCTGTCTCTTCCCTATCTCCTCTGTCTCTCTCTCTCTCTCTTCCCTACCACGCCCCCTCTCTCTCTCTCTCTGTATATACAATTGTCTATCCCCTCTTCCTCTCTCCCTCTTTCTCTTCCCTCTCTCTCTCTCTTCGACAGAGTCGTAAATAAATTAAAACTAGTATTACGAATCGAAGATCCAACAAACCGGTTAAAACTGACAGTTGACCATGCTCACAAAAACTATTGTTAATGAGCTCTAGATTAATATTTCACCATGTGATATTTCCGTGTTTTTGTGTTGGTGCTGATCACGAGCTTTTTTCGGAAATCTATTCGTAGCCTAATCCTATAGCGAGGAACTTAGTTAGAGGGCGCTCGTCAACATCCCATTTTAGTGCCGTTGATTAAATAGGAAAGTTTGGCCAACCCGGATAAAGTTGGGCCGAATATGACGAATACTGTTTTGTTGGGCTAGTACCCAAACCCAAGAAAAGAATATTCGCCATGTCGTGACCTACTAAAAGCAAGTTGGCCAAACTCTGTGTATGGATGGTTTTGATCCGTTCAAAATATCTTTTTTAACATTGAGAAGTCCTCCTTTGTGCACTTCCGAATAATCAGTTTCTTCCACCCCCCCCCCCCCCTATTCCAATATATGTATTCTTCTAGATTCAATCCTGGCCTATATGAATAATGATTACATAACTTCCATGACCACATACCAGTTGTCATCTCTACGCGTTTGGTATATACTAAAAACATTTTTCTACCCATGCGCAAATAGTATCTACGGACTGGAAATCCCCCCCCCCCATCACACTCTGGATGAACTGTTTATATTACGTCATCCCTCTAATATGGGCAAGGGGGGGGGGGGGGTGGGGGCAATCCAATCCTCATTTGTATGACAGTAGGAAAAAAAGCCAATCTGAATGGCGAAAGTTTAAAAAAATTCTAACCCATAATGAAAGAGTTATGGAAGTTTGAAATATATTATATGCGTTTTTTTTAAGTCGGCACTTTTGCCAGTGGATTGTGACGTAGAAGGACAACTGTCCCGTTTTTCGTGTACCTAATATATATTTGTTCTGTTTTTCTCCCATATGCCCTCTCCCTTTGGGCACTACTCAAAATACATCGTAGATAGAATATTATTAATATAAGATTCCTCCGAGTCATCCATTTATTTCAACAAAAAGAAAAAACATACATTTTCGCATTTTGTTCGTGTTGGAACAAATTGGAAAATTGTTCGCCACTACATCACAGTGACATTACTGGTGTGCCCAATTTGAATTTCCATTAAGTGTAATGATTAAAACTCTCAAAATGTCATATCTGTGACACCTTTAATATGAGGACGAGAATGATGCACCAGTTACACGTTGTCTCCTGTGTATCGACTGCACAACTTTTCATGTGGTGTATTGCTAAATCAGTCACAAGGTGGCGCTAGAACAACTCATCCCTTCATAATGAAAGAGTCATCAATATTATTGTTCGGATATTTGTGATAACATTCATGTTTCCTCTTCACTCGCAAAAACCTGAAAACTAAATGTTTATATTTATCATTGTACAGATATCATACATGTATTAAAGTGTTAACTATCGTAGAGTTGTAATAAATCCGTAATTTACATTGTAATTTTATGTCTTTGCTATATATTTTCAGTTTCCCATTTTTTAGAACACATACACATTTGTATCTATTACAAAGTTTCCTTAAACCACCACTATTAAAGGTACTATGTCCCATTTGCAGGCCAAAAAATGAAAAAGTTAAATTCCAACTGCATTTGAAAGATAATACTAATTTAGAAATTCCCTAAAAAAGGTGGGGCTTGAAAATGTCTTCAAGTGGGAAAATAACGACTATTAGTTGTCAAATCGACTTTAGGGCTATAGAGCCCAAAAGTAATAGTCTTGATTTTCAGACAATTGTACCGAATGGTCATACGTTTTATGCTGCGCAAAGATTGAATCAGTTTAATCTTGGCCATCACAAGAAGTGGGTTATTGATGTAGACAAATGCTCATGTACCCTTTACAACTCTTTTCATGTATATTATTACCAAAGAAGAAAAAAAGCCAGTCAGTCACTCAATAGTGTCTGACAGTGAAGTCTAGCAAGTAAACGGGTTTCCTTGCATAATTTGAATATGAGGACACTGCTAACGTTTAAATTTCACAGATAGGACATACATATGACATATTCATAATTCCTGCAAAGTTCTACAGAATTTGAGGTTGGCTGCAAAAGGGACATAGTACCTTTAAAGAACCATTTGTTTCCAGTCTCACCTTTTTTGTATTTTTTTACGCCGTATACAAATCAACTTCATATCATATTTAAATCGTTGAATGAGTAAGATGTGTACTGTATTTGTGTGAATAACAAATGAAGCATTCTACGTCATCTATAGAGCAATCCCAATTCATGATACAAGTGCCATCATAAACATTATGATTATAAAGAACTCGTATACACTCCTAAAATTATCAATCACTTATTTGTGTAAAATGCAAAAATGTATTTACAAACAAGACATTTAATAATGTTACTTGACTTTTGTATGTAGCTGTAAATATTAACATGATGGAATTATCAGTTACACAAGCAATTAATATTATAAACATTTACTTTATAATCTTCCAGCATATAATATCATATGCATCTTTTGTATGAAATTCGTGAATTCTTTCGTCACAAAAACCTATTTACAATACAACAAATAGCGGTATTCTAGTAGCAATCTAAGGAATAGTTGTCGAAATAATCAACTATATAATGTGTGTGTATTTATATATACGTATACATATAATACAAAAGTTGGTTCATAATACAGATACGTACATTTTTACAACAAGTACATACATTAGCTACATGCATTTCATGGGACTTATTAGTTATAATCTCTCAAATCTTAATGGTGACGTGAAGTACTGACGTAAATTACATTTCTTCAAATATATAAAGGCTGCGAAAATATAAAGAATAATATCATACGTTATACAAGGCCATAAACAAATAGATCGCTGTGTAATGATATCACCATAATTGACCAAAACCAAATAAATTAGACAAATGAACACACATAAGTATTGCACTAAAAGAAACGAAATACTGATTCAGGTCTAACAGAATAAACATTCTGCTATTGTATACCTTAACCCCTCCAGGCCGTCGGCTTCTCTCTCGCGTATCCACCCTTGTAACTCTCAATCCCTTAGCCCCTCCAGGCCGTCGGCTTCTCTCTCGCGTATCCACCCTTTTAACTCTCAATCCCTTAGCCCCTCCAGGCCGTCGGCTTCTCTCTCGCGTATCCACCCTTTTAACTCTCAATCCACCTCCCTAATGTCTCATATATTCTATTTTGCAATAAAAAAAAAGCTTTAATTTGGTATGATAAAATATGAGTTCAAGAAAAAGCAGAATGACTCAGAGACCGAGAGAGGTCATTTTAATAATGTTGGAATGTTTTTTTTCTATTAGGAATTGAAGTGTATTATGAAAATAGCGCATATATAGCAAGTGATTACACAATGTTGGTACACTTAGGTATTCTCTACTCACTACTATTGTTTTAAGAATGGTTCATTTAACAGCTTTAGAAGATTGGATTAAATATAGCTTGCTAAATAAAATGTGAATGGAAGATCGAAGAGTGAAGGAGCTGATGGTTTGGGGTCAGTTTTCATAGTAAGCATTTTGCAAGGATGGTATATACAACTGTGAATAATCCTTGTTAACATTTAAAAAAATGCAATAGAAAGTTTTTAAACCTGAAAGTAGATTTTGAAATTATAGTACAAACATATTAATGGTTATATTGGTCATTTTATGATATCTTTCTTTAACTGTTCTATTTTTACGAAATATTCTAAACTGGAATACGTACATGTATTATAATCTTTGCATAGAGTTGATATTATAGATGATTGTAATGAGGAAAAAAACGTGCCGAAAATTCTATTTATAACTAATATATAGTCATTTAAACATATACTTTATACGCCATATACAATTAGTGCAGTACATTTTTATTTGCACTTCTGATTATTTTTGCCTATTAGTGCAATGTTTCATACAGACAATCAATTGTTTTTATTATAAGAAAGATTTTTTGAAAAGCTTAAAGGTAATACAAAGTTTTGGGAAATTTGAAAATTGGCTGGATAGTGATTCTTTACAATTTTGATATATTTGGATGCCGCTGTGGATGTAGTATAAGCACCCAGCAAATTAGCCCTTGAAACACGTCTGCTTTTTAGAAATATTGAATATAAATATTTACTGGTGCTCCCTGTAAATTTTGATACATTTCAAAAAGCGCTTACGGCCATACAATGGTAGCTGCGATCATGAAAATCTCAGAATATGTAGTTGTGATATATAATTTCCAAACGGGAATAGCACATCGGTCGATTGTAGTCAAGAATCATTGTTTTATAGCTTAATTAATATCTTGATCTTGAGAGGAAACTATACAACATAATGAGTTTGTTATTTCCAATTTCATAACTCTAGACTCGAATTCAACCGCGACAACGATCACTGAATATTGTAGGATCGCATATGCCCTCCAATATGTTCATTTGAACCAAATTCATGACCCCATACCAAAACTTTGTATTACCTTTAATGGAAAGTACTAGTTTTCAATGCAAGCATGAGGCTAGGATGGACTGACAGAGAATATTATGTAGGTCGAGTTGCATATTCACTTTCTATAGATTTCTCACTACATTTCTTACTCCATTTCTCTATAAATCTCAAATAAGGTATATAATGAATTAAGCAATGAATGAACAATTCGCCGCTGACATAAATGTATGTATGTTTAAGCTCAACAATAGCTATAAGTTGCATTTTCTGTATTATTTTGTCATCAAAGTAGTCCCATAATGACTCAACAAAGATTAGGGAAAATAGTCCCATCGCAGTTGAAGTCACTAAACAAATTGAAATCATGAAAAGCCACAAATAATTAAACAAAACTATTGCCTAAAATGTATAACTAGACCCATATTAAACTTTGCAAACAACTTAGTCATGACATTCTTTTGTAAATGTATGTTTCCGAAAATCCTCAAACAATTCGAAATCATCAGGTTTCTTTTGACGAACTGACATCATCTATGATCATTAGACTTGATTTATGAAAGAACAAATGACATGACTTTACATAAGTGTTTCTACAGTATATACTAATGTAAACAATCTGTTGCTTATAGATGATTCGAAAAACTGTAATAAGGAGTGAAATTATTCCAATCATGAAGATGAAACGAGGACATTAGCTACATTCAATAACATAATTACCAAAAGACAATTAATTTAACCGTTCAGCAGGTGCCTACAATTATAAAACATGATGACTCAATAATTCAACTTCATTTCCCCCTGGAAAAAAAAAACTAAATGAACATGCTCTTGCTGGCCCGAATTCACAAAGCAAGGTTTGAGCTCAGCCCAAGGTTTGAGCTCAAACCTCCTTTTGTTTCGCCAAACCTCCTTTTGTTCTTTACAAACCAGGTTTGTAAAAAAACGCGTAAAACGCGTCATATGACGTACGAAAACCAAGGTTTGTCGACAAACCTCCTTTGTGAATTCGGGCCTATAGGTTTAATACGAAAACAACCAGGTTCTAGTATTGTATGGGTTAATAAATACTGTGAAGAAGATCAGGTATATCCGGTATGTAACAATGCAGCATGTCAGCTTGACCGGGTAGTGTGTAGTCATCACTGGAACTCAACCAATACGAGAGAAAAACACAAAAGTCGGCAATGCACTATGTCAGCTGCAGCTGCATTGTAGCTCAATTATTGTGAGTAATGTAGTAGTTACTCTCATCCCAAGAGGAACCATCCTGAAAAAATGACGAAAAGATGTACCGAAAAGATGAATGATATTAAACGACTTGTTTTCATACCCAGTGGATTTTCCACATAAATGATCAAATACACATTCTTTTGAGCTTAGGGTTATGATTACACGGAGAACTTTAGTGTCTATATCGATGGTTGTTCCACTGCAACTACGTCTGTCTCTACTGCCCGTTAGCTTTAGCAAAAAATTCCCCATACTAAAGGGATGTTTCAGTCTAGGCAATGATGTATATTTTGTAAAATATGAAAAATCATATCCCGAATGCATCATAAAATTCAATTGTCCTCCGGTTTGGGACTGTTGAGTAATTATACATAAACCGGAAAGGAGTGTGATCGGTAATCTATTTCCAAGGTTATAATGATTCAGCGTTTGCTATACGTGAGTAATGATTAGCCGATAACAGGGGTCTTTTTAACAGAATGCAGAAAATGATGGAAGCCCGATTTTTTAATCAACATACGACAAAGTCATGGACGCATAAACCAAAGTAACATCTTTCTGAAAAGGAAGATATCAATTTTCAATTATATCATTACATCAACTAATTAGCAAATATATATTTTCATTTTTTTTAATTTTACTATGATAACTGGCAATAAAGACAGATTTAGGTTTTTATCTTGAGCTTAAGCCATACGGAAACACAAGGGCCTAATATTACTCCAGTGGCTCGGCTTGGGTCTAGGCACATTGGGGGACTCACACCACTCTTACTTGGTGGATGAACAGAAAATTAACAATGTCATTGACTGGGGAAAGGTGGAGAAGGTTCTTATTCCTGTTGTTGTTCTTCTTCTTCACCCTCCTCCTCCTTTACACTCTCTTTTTCGTATATCTTTTTGTTTTCTTTCTCTCTCTCTCTCTCTTATTTTGTTCACCAATGCGATGGTGACACGTACGTGCTCGAGGAAGCACAATGTTTACGTCACTGCTTAGCTCTAACGAAACAATTATTAAACAAATGTTCAGAGACTTATTAAGTAGAAGTACCTTTATTAAACATAAAGTTATTACAACTTATTAAAATGTAACATAATGAAGGACACCCAAACAACTGAAGGCAAAAAGAAGAGGCATACGACGAACATACACAAAACAGGAGAGACAAGGGTATCCTTATTTTATTTTAGGAATATGAACAATTAAAGCGGAAATTGAAAACGGGCATTAATTTTCTATCATTACCAAAACTCAAGCCTATCTTTAAAGGGAACCAAAACCTCCATCCTAAGTTACCTGTATTGTAAAGTTTAAACGATTTGAATAAGATCAGTGAAAATATTAACAAAATCAGGAGGCGAGTTGGCTCAGTCGGTAAAGCGTCCGTCTGTCGAACGAAAGATCCCGGGTTCGACTCCCACCCAGGCGAATGACTGAAGCCTGCGTTGTGTGTTAACGTGCCCCTTCCCTTGTTCATAGACCCAGGTTTTGTCAAGTGGAAAACAATCAGTCCCTCGGATAGGACGTTAAATGGAGGCCCCGTGTAGAAAAGAGTCACTACCTTTGCACGTTAATAACCCACTGCACTATTCGTATAAGAGTAGGGGGAAACCCCGGTGTAGTGGTCCACCTGCACACACCCCCAGTATAGTACGATAATACTCTGTAAAGAGGTATGTACTCAAAAGGAAGAAGAAGAAGGTATAAGGAGGTTAAAGCTTAAGAAATAACTTGTCACCAGAGGGCGATATTTAATTCGATGGATTCATTTGTGGACAACTCTCCATGCCTTCTGATCATGGAATTTCACAATTCTTTCATTTTCTTCGTATTCATTTGTATTCAATATCCGACTTCATAAAATGTGAAGTAGAATATCATTCTGCATTCTATATCTTGTTTTCAGGGGAGTAGATTATCTCAATCACAAGAAAGAAAGAAAACATGATCGGAATGCATGGGGAGTTGTCCACAAATGATGTCATCAAATTAAATATCGCCCTCTGGTGACGAAATATTTCTTTAGCTTTAACTTCCTTATACCTTGCCTGATTTTGTTCATTTTTTCACTAATCTTATTCAAATCGTTTAAACTTTACAATAAATGTAACTTAGAATGCACGTTTTGGTTCCCTTTAAGTTGTCAGAAATACTGCTTCTTAGGTTCTCTCAGTCGTTTTAAATGAGGGACATATGATAGGGAGGCTATGAGATATTTATTGTCTTTCATGCCACCAGCCCTTTCCCCCGGCTCCAATGCCTTTCATTGTGGTGGTAGAATTAGGGTACTGTAACGATACTCAAAGCTGCTCACATTCTCTAAAAAAAAAGGATATGGTTCTTTACATGACCGCGGGAGGGAAAACTTCGTAAGCGACAGTAGGATAAAGGTGGACTTATGAACGGGCAATCATAAGAAAGAAAAGGGGGCTCTTGTCAAAAGTAACAAGGAGACGTTATCATATTTGAAAGGGGGCGTATCAGAAGCGAAAAGGGCATTTACGAAATGAGAAGGGTTATGTATTACAATGGAAAGAAGGTGACACTAAGTCTTATCAAAAGGAAAAAAGGGAACTTATTAGATAGGAATAGGGAGAAGGATCAAAGTAAAAGAGGTGAAAACGAACACCTCTCATACCCAAGGTTCATTCAAAGGTGGAGGGAGGGGGCACTTATTTGAAGGGGAAAGGTAATAATAATAGTAACATTTATATAGTGCTCAATACTGGTAAGGCGCTCTGGCATTCGAGGAATTTCTTCCTACCGGTTAATCATTTACATCACCTGGGTGGAGACTGGCTAATGCAGATTGATTTCTTATCGAAGGACATTAGAGCCGCGGGGAAAGATGCACTTATTGCACTTATTACATGTGAAAAGGGGGCACGTATCAAAAGGGGAAAATGGGCACGTTTCAAAAGAAGGTGCACTTATCCATCTAAATTAATGATCCAGAAAAGGACACTACGGATTATTCTCTCTGACCAGTATGTGAACTACAACGATGCCCTTCAGAAGACTGAGCTCACAAGCGATTGAGAGAATCATTTATTATATGCCTAACATTTGCAGAATCACTTCAGACAAATTTCGAAGACTGGTTGCCCGAGACACAGATCATGAACCGCAGCATCCGACATAGCGACAGGCTAAGAGAGTGTAAAACTGACAGATTCAGAAGTAGTGCCCTACCGTATCTGGTGAGAATGAAAAATCGTCATTTGATATAACAATTATTGTTAGCAGTATTTACATATACCCTGCAAAACAAATCTCATTTAATTTCGATATAAATGGATAAGACTGTAATTAAAACAAATGTTTATGTTACCATATATCTATATCTCAACCTCTACGTTTTTCATAACAATGATAATATCAGGCGCGTACGCAGGATTTTTTCAAGGGGGGGGGGGGGGTTTAACATTTAGAAATCGGGCCGAAAAAAAATCGCAACGACTCAGCCGACCGCTGAATAAGCGGGGGGGGGGGGGGGGGGAGGTTTAGGGCGGTTATGGGGGGGGGGGGGGTTTCCACACAGAAAATTACCAAAGGGGGGGGGGGTTAACCCCCCAACCCCCCCCCCCCCCTGTGTACGCGCCTGACAGTGATAACAGTGAACACAATAGTCACACTTGTAAAGCGCTCAGTATTACATTTATAAGCGCTTCACACTGTAATTATTAATACCCCGGTCATTGGATTCAATTGCTAATCGGCACATGAAAGTGCACGCGCTCCGCTTCATCGGGAGTATTCTGGAAAGTTTATGCTACCATATGTCTACATCTCACCATTTACGTTTGTAATAACTGCGTGGTAGATTTGTGAACTTTGCTGATCCTGTATAAATTGTCGTGATCGCAAATTGTGTACCACTGATTTTATTGAAAATGAAGGTTGCAAACAAAAAACGATCCGATTTAAATTCATTAGTTGGTTCTGAATGATTTTAAGACGGTTGCAGAGAATCCTAAAGTTTCTTTTGTAACGGTTGCTCAATATTGTCTTTATATGTAGAGATATACTTAAATGGGTTACAGTCGAATCGTGCTGTAGAAATCCATCATGTTCGCAAAAATCCTAACTTCGAACCCCCCCCCCCCCCCCCGCTCTCACTCTCTCTTCTCCCTCCTCACTCTCCCTCTGTACCCTTCTTAATCTCATCATATTCCTTTGCTAGTTTTTTCCTCCCCTCTCTCTCTATTTGTATTTCTTCTCCTCACACGAGTACTGGTAGGGGGGGGGGGGGGGGTAGTATGCCCCGCAAATAAAGTTCAAACCTGGTTTATTTCTAATTGCAGTGGTTTACAAATATTGCTGAAATGACATGAATTTCCGGGATTTTGTCTCACTTTTCTGTAAATTATACTTTATATGCGTTTGTTGGAAAATGACAAATCCCTAAATTTACAGTCAGGATAAAAAATACAGTTTTTTTAGAAGCCTACGTGTCAGAGCCCGCAAAACGGGGGGGGGGGGGGGGGGGGCTCCAGGGGGCTCGAACCCCCCCCCCCCAACTTTTATGAAAAAAGATGTTAAAAAGAAATAGAAAGAAAGAATAGCGATCTGCCAGTGTCACAAATGAGGTATAAAAATATGCTCATCTGACCGTAGTTAAAATGTCTAAAATCCCTGAGCTTCCGGGAGCTCTGCCCCCTGGATCCCACCAAGGACCTTAAGGCGGGCCCATGGATACTCATCTGACCGTAATTTAATGCCTAAAACCCCTGAGCTTCCGGTGGTTCTGCCCACTGGACCCCCACCAAGGACCCTAATGCGGGCCCATGGATACTCATCTGACCGTAGTTAAATGTCTAAAACCCCTGAGCTTCCGGGAGCTCTGCCCCCTGGACCCCACCAAGGACCTTAAGGCGGGCCCAAGGATACTCATCTGACCGTAACTAAATGCCTAAAATAGGCTTCCGACCCCAAGACCCCACCAAGGGCCATAATGCAGGCCCCTGAATGCTGATCTGATCGTAATTTATAGCCTCAAACCTCTGAGCCTCTTGGAGCTCTTCTCCCTGGACCCCACGCCAATTAGTGACATGCCAGTGTCACAAATAAGGTTTCAAAATATGCTCATCTGAGCGTAATTAGTTGCCTAAAACCCCTGCGCTTCGGCGAGTCCCTGAATGCTCATCTGACCGTACCGCTCCTGGGCCCCACGCCAATTTACGCTCCACTTACTTCGCTCGCTACGCTCTACCTTATCGAAAATACTTTAGCCCCCCCACCCTACCCCCACACTTTTTGAAAAACGTTCCGCGGGGCCTGCATGTAACAGGTAAGAGGAGAGTGGTGATGCGAATAAACCTCATTACGCCACTGCTTCTCCTCCTCCCTCCTACTTTTTAATTAATTCCAATTCAACGTTAAATTACGTAAATTACGAAAAATAATAACATAGCGAACTATTTAATACTATGATATACCAATACTTCTTATCTACAACTTTTCTCTCTTGCGCGCGCGCTCTAAATTTATCTCCCTCGTCGCCTTCTTCTTGGTCTCATTATATTCCTTTGCCAGTTTCCCTCTTTCCGCTTCTATATCATTCCTGTTTTCCTTCACCCTATTATGTTCATTTCATTCCTATTTAGTATTCAAGAAGTGTTACAATACCTCACCTGTTATATATCTGTTTATAAATTCTGTGTCAGTAAAGATAGATATGAGATTTATAAGAGCTATGGCCAATGTATAAACCTATGGTGTACCTCCCCCCTCCTATCCACCCTGTTCTACCTCTCTGTCTCTCCAACTCGTTTCCTTCCACGGTCGCTCTGCTTAGCTTTGTTCTCTACTCCTCTGCTACTCTCTTCTCTCCTCTGCCTTTCGCTTCCTCTCTTGCTCATTAATTCTAAATAATGTGTACAGGCGGCTTTAATGAATTGTATTCTTATTCTCATTTTTTTTCCGTGGTCTATATCCTTTCGACAAATGCATATATATATATTTTACACGTGCATAGTTGGTATTGTAAACCATGTCACTGCAGTTGTATGACTGCGATCATGGAATGTTCTCAATAGACCTTCCAGTCAATCATTCAGATATTAAAATGGCACACATCAGAGATGTAAATGAGCACTTATAAGAAGAGGAAAGGGGATTAATAAGAAAGGAAAAGGTTCATTTGTCAAAGTAAAAATGGCTCCTTTCAAATTTGAATAAGGGCACATATAAATGGGACGGGTAACTTATTAAAAAGAACACGAAGCACTTATCTAAAATAAAATGGGACACTTTTCTTCCGTATACATGAAGCACTTTCTTTTTGGAGGGGGGGGGGGGGTTGTGCCCCCTCCCCGTGAGTGCCGCCTCAGATGCCTCAAATAGAAAGAAAGGGACAAAGAGCAGAAACATACAACATACAAAACAGAAAGAATCAGCGGTAAAATTAAGAAAATGGATTAAGAGTGGGAGGATAACTGAAAATAACAATTAAATAGAAGAAAACAAAAACTGAACCAAAATGCAGCATGATAAGTTTTTGTGAATGAGCTTATGTTATAACGATAGTAGCACAATAATATGGTTCTATGAAACCTTCCCCTTGGACATCCGCCCCCCCCCCCGGATAACCACCCCCAGTCAACTACCCCCTAGGGAAACCACCCCCGGGACAACTACCCCCTACGACAACCATCCTCTAGGACAAATACCCCCCGGACAACTATCCTAGGGGAGTTGTTCTAGGGGGTAGTTGTCCTAGGGGTAGTTATCCTAGGGGGTAGTTATCTGGGGGTAAGTTGTCCTGGGGGAAGTTGTCTAGGGTGTAGTTGAGGTGGTGTTGTTATCCAGAGGTGGATGTCCAGGGGGTAGGTGTCCAGATGCGCAATAAAATACAACAAAGAGCCGAACAATGAAGTGATTACAGAAAGAAAATTCTCAATCGCATGCAAGGAATAAAGATAATAAATCATACTGAAAATAATAGCATCGAAACGGGAAATATCGAGAAAAAAATAAATATATTTCATAAAATATTGAATTCCAAATCCAGACAGAGGAAACCAAAATGAACTACATGTGAAACGTAATAGGAACACATGGGAGAGAAGAAACATATATCAACAGTTAAAATAAATAAATTAAATAAAGCTATTAAACAACGTTTCGATATTCTGTTGAGCATTTTGTATCAGGACAATTACCCCCTGGGCAGTCACCCCCGGAAAACTACCCTGAAGGACAATACCCCCCCCCCCAGAAAATGACGCCTCAAGGACAACAACCCCCCCCCCCCCGAAAAATTTTCCACCAGGACAATTACTCCTCGCCCCCCCCCCCCCCGTTCATTAAAAGGGAAGTCCACCCATAATATTAAAGTTGGTTTTATTTTATTTCTTTTAATCGGGAGGTAATTGTCCTCGGGAGTAACTGTCCACATGGGGGAGGGGGGGGGGGGTGTCCACGGGGGTAATAATTTATATATCTGTAAAGCACTTTGAGAAGGCCTTCGGTCCTGAAAAGCTTTATAAGAACTAGCTATTATTAATATTATAAATGTCCTTTTTTTTTGTCCCGTTGGTAATTTGCGGGGGGGGGGGGGGGGGGGAGGTGATTGCCCAGGGGGTGATTGTCTTAAAACTAGTTTCTAGGACATGGGATAACAATCGACAACATTTGAGACAGAGACCCGGGGCAGAGACAAAAGAGTCTGAAACGAGAAATCAAAATATAAAGAAACAGTTTGAAAAACTTACCAAGCAAAATGGGAGAAGTTTGCAGAAAAAAATAACACTTGAAAAACGTTTAAAAGAAAGTGGGCCTAAAATGGAAATACATTTCTAAATTGAATATTAAAAACGATAATACAGAACAATATTAGCGTCATGGCGGTTGTTATACAGATGAAAATAAGAAATAGTGGACGTGTACAGTGCACACAACGTGAAGCGATACTTACATGTATATGACAAAGCTCCACAGAGAGGTTGCCTCTTGATGATGCTTGAAGACCTTTGAGATGAGATTCCAGTCTGCCGCCCTCTTCAGTTCCACAGCCCCATAACCTATGTTTAGAAAACAGAGTGATGGAGGTATGCGTTGGAAGTTAGAGTAAAGAGAAAGAAGCAGAGAGAGAGAGAGAGAGCGCGCGATAAAGAGGGGGGGGATATAAGGAGAAAGAAAGAGGAATACATAAAGTAGAGAGACATACAAACAACCGATAAATTAAGAAAGATAAACAGACAGAGAATGCGATAAAATATGATACTCTTAGTATTTTCATGTTGGGATTAAAATATCTGATTTTTTTTCTTCTCATGAACGATTTAATTTTGTAGGCCTCATTTAATTTGTTTAGCGACAAAAAAATACAAACTCCGGGAGGTGGAGAGGGAAGGGGAAAGATCAGGGGGGTGTTTCATGAGGCCTTAAAATTGATATCAAAATTAATCAGATCAATTTTAAGGGCCTTAAAGATAAACTCCAGTACTGGTAAAAAAAAAAAATTAATTCTCACAGAATCAAACGAAACTTACACTGAATGTTCAAGATTACAAATAAATGACATGTGCCAAACAATTTTGGAAGAAAATGTATACTGGCTGAGTAATGAGCATAGAAAGACAAGGAAACCAAGGTAGTACCATCCCCGACACCATGTGTGTTGTCCCATATATAGCTTTCTATGTGAGTGTTTGTTACTTTACCAAGACTCGGTCAAATTTATTATGATTTTGATGACTCCAGAACCTTACAGTGGACACCAATACTTACATGCTACATGATCAACTGTTTCTGATCCTTTCACACCTTTTCTTTCACAATGCAATCGCATTACCAGTACTAAAGTTTATCTTTAAATTTACTTTGCTTTTACGGCCTGTTTCATAATGAAAAACAACAGATTTAAGCTTTAAAATCAATTTTAAATCCTCTGGGGAATAGAAGGGAAATATTTACCTTAAATGGTATATAACAAACAGAAAGCAGCTTAAAATACATGTTATCATTTTTTTTCTCCCAGAGACGGTTCTTTTAAGCTTTCCCGCTTTAATTTTGTTTTTATCAATTCGAAAGGAAGTATGTTATTTTGCTTTATAACCTGAATAGAAGGGAAATATTTACCTTAAATGGTATATAACAAACAGAAAGCAGCGTAAAATACATGTTATCATTTTTTTTCTCCCAGAGACGGTTCTTTTAATCTTTCCCGCTTTAATTTTGTTTTTATCGATTCGAAAGGAAGTATGTTATTTTGCTTTATAACCTGGTCAAGTTATCTTTTTTTGTGTGTGTGTTTATATCATGTTTAAAAACGAAGGAAAAAAATAATCAATAACATGATAGGTAATATGTGATTAAACTTTGTACAATTTCCTCTGTATTTTCAACTTATAATCTGTACAGGGCCTCTCAGGAAAACATGTTCAATACTGAGAGAGTAACCCATTTAAAAAAGAACAAGGGAAACGCTCTCGGCGTTCTCGCCTGCATTACGCAATTCGATAAGATGAACAATTGAGGTTGGAACATTATTTATAGGCAGGGTGGCCCATTAGCAGTCCCCCAAAAATGAAATCCTCTGAATATAATCAGCATTTTTAAGTGAATATGTAAAAATCATGAACAAATAAGAAAAATTTATTCATTTATTCTCGTATTAAGTTGTGAAAACATAATCCAAGTCTACTGACCCAAAATGACCTTTGACCTTGTGACCTGGAATTTGTGTCATATGACTTGTGATACTTGATAACTCTTGGGTACAAGTTTCATGGAATTTGAACAAACACTTTTGAAAATATGTTAAAAATTCAAAATATTGATGTTGATGCCACAAAAAAGTCTAAGTTTGTTGACCTAAAATGACCTTTGACCTTAACTTAGTGACCAGAATTATACTCACATGATTGGGGATACTTGATTACCCTATAGTCCAAGTTTCATTGACTAAGAACTTATACTTTCAAAATTATATCAAAAATTCAAAAACTTAACCTTAGGTTAAGTTTTCGATAATGATGTCATAACATAGTCTAAGTCTGTTGACCTGAAATGACCTTTGACCTTGACTTTGTGACCTGAAATTCAACTCAAATGATTGGGGATACTTAATAACCCTATAGTCCAAGTTTCATTGACTAAGGACTTATACATTCAAAAGTATATCAAACAATCAAAAACTTAACCTTAGGTTAAGTTTTTGATGTTGACGCCGCCGTCGCCGTCAACGGAAAAGCGGCGCCTATGTCTCGCTTTTTTGCTACGCAGGCGAGACAAAAACAAGAAGAAAAAAATATCCTAGCAATCCGACATGTTCAGCATTGATTTACTTGAATGGCGTAAATGACGGCCAACTCCAATTTGGGAATGTATCGGCAAAAGGAGAATTCTGTAACAAATTAATAGCCTATTTGGGGCCATTAATTACCATAATTACCATAAAAACTGGCTTCTAACAAAAGCAATGCTAGGTTATTTGAAAACTCCCTATCAAACAAACACACCATCATTGAATCACATCATTTCATAATTACTACCATGCGTTAACGTCCAATCTCATCCATTCATTCTATGCCCCAACCCGTTTTTCTTTTTAAATGACAAACAGTACATTGCTCAAATACAAAAAAGAATTTACACAGATTTTCAAGCTTTAAAGTCTAAAACTTATTTGTTTGCTTTATTGCAAGAAAATCCACATTTGTTTATGATGAGCAAAAGCAAATTAATTCAAGGGATACAATAAGAATATTTTCAATGACACAAATAAAATTACTGCTATTAAAGTGATAGCAAATTGTTAAAACTATTGTAGTTAATATCTGCCACTGTCTAGCCGATGTAAATTGGTGGAGATTAACAGAGTAACATTTGTGTTTAGGATTGGTCTTACCCATATGATTGTTAATCTATATAAAAGGTTATACACATTGTCATGTTAAAGGACATTCAGATGGTTAAAATATTTTTCTTGATACAACAGTTCGTCTATATGAAGTTAATGATCATTTTTTTCCTATCAGCTTTGAACGATTTCTAAGGACAACAAAAATCCGAGTTGATATATTATTTCCTGCCGGACAAGTCTGTTTTCACTGCAATCACAATGTTCGGTTGTTTCTTTTGAATTTGTTGTTATGCAAAGAATAAGAATATACAGTTGAGGCATAAACAGGTAATTATCGACACAGTGTCATGCCAACAGAACCTCTAGGAAAAGTTCAAAAGTTCAAAAGTTCAAATTTGTCCACTGCTGCTCAGATGAATTTGCTTCTTTGAAATTTCCAAATTGATATTTTAAGATTCACCACCATGAACAGATAATTATCTATGGAATGTAAATTTAGAAACAATAATCTCCATTACAGAATCATAGATTTATAGATCAGTAACAACACTTTAAAAAATAGCAAGATATTAAACTTTAATTTGGATAAGAACTTTAGTTTTATCTTTCAACTGTAATTATTATTTTTTTTTTCCTTAAGCAAGATTCTACAATTCTATTTAAAAGAATAGAATTCTTATCATTGAAAAGTATCATTGAAAATGTTTAGCAAGAGGACTGGTCGCTTTCTCATTTAACTTCGACTTCCAGTGAAACAGATTTTCATATGAACGCATCTGAAGATATTAAAAGTGCACCAGTCTCTCTCTCCTCTCTTCTGTCTGGTGCTGTTACTAAATGGACCTTGTGAAGGGTTGCTAAAGTGTAAACAAGATAATACGCTCTCCTCTGTCTGGTGCTGTTACTAAATGGACCTTGTGAAGGGTTGCTAAAGTGTAAACAAGATAATACGCTCTCCTCTGTCTGGTGCTGTTACTAAATAGACCTTGTGAAGGGTTGCTAAAGTGTAAACACGATAATTATATGTTTATATGAAGATTGAGAAAGCAAGAAAGTTTTGAGTGTTCCTTTAAAATATTACTTGATGAAATCTTACCAATATTCTCATACTCGATGGCAAATGTTAGTACAAGGACTGGAGCACTTTCAATATCTTCAGACGAGTTAGTTTGATAATCTGTTTCACTGAGAGTCGTAGTTAAATGAGAAAGCGACCAGTCCACGATCTGTTTAGCATTTTGGTCCCTCTTGCTTAGAGCTGGAAAGGGAGCTTGTATCTGTAGGCTGGCTGATGTTTCATATGAAGCATAATGTTGCAGGTGATTCAAGCTCTGCAGTCTAGAAATTGAAATTGAAAGTTATGTAATACAAATATTAATAAATACTAGTGTTGTAATATGGAATGATGAGGTAATTATGCCATAATGTATTATAGTGTATTGGTGCATTAGTGTATAAGGAATTGTAGGTGGAGCAGTCTACAATGTAAGCTATCCCCCCCCCCCCTTCCTCATCAGACAATAGCCTTACTTTCCCGCCTTTTTGGGGGTACCTGTATTTCCCAATGTACTGATACCCTATAGGCATGATTGGGGATCCTATTGTAAGTTTTAGTGGATGAGTGATTTTCTTTTGTTCGGGGTCTGTGCACCCAGAGCTGCTATAGCAGGGACAGAGAGACATTGTAGATTGGAGAGAGAGGAGAGAAGCACTAATTTTTGCCTGCTAATGGAGATTGTTATTTACTTCTGGCAGATCACAATTCATGTAAGTTGATTTATACTGTTGGAACTGATGATTATTATATATATTTCATATTATTAATGGATGTCACATTTTATGAATTGCTGAAGATAAGATAGTGAAAGTTGAGGATTGTTGAACCATGTTGTATGTACACTGATATAATGACACTTTTTGATAAATGTGATTAACTTATTTAATTTGCATTACATGTATCATGCTTTATAAAGTAGATTATTATGCTTGAATTTCTGATAATGATGAAATGATAATTACTCTGACAAATTAAATTAATTTTAAGTTTGTCTTTATATAGATTGAAACATGTTTCTGTTAAACAAAGTCAATTAAAAGAATGACTACCAAAGAGGATTTATATATATATATATTTGAATGTAATTACATTGTGTCATGCAGTTTTCACAAAGTCATTATTGTGAAGTAAGAATTGTTATTTTATTGTTGTTACCTTTAGGGCTGCATGTGGTGAAATCTCCTTATTTGATGAACTACACTTTCTACAATAAGGTGGAAGCTTAGTTTATGATCAGGGGTCGGACGACAGCATAGCGTTAGTGTTGCTTCGTCGTTATAGTATTGGCCGGTGAGTGGAGTTTGGCTCTATTGTGTATAGATATATATATGACCTAATATACATGTAATTGTAAACCGATTATTGCACGAAATGATGTAAAATGTACAATATTCTTCTGTCCTATATATGTTCTAATTAATTATGGCAACTATACTGCTACAGACAATTAAAACAGTAAAGCTACCTTTCATGATATTGCACATAATAAGAATTATTATTGAAAATTGAATAATGTATTAATTGATGACTCGTGTTGAGTTGGAAACTATTGCAATGTTTACACTTTAATTTGTTCTGTTTAATGGAAGAAAGCAAATGAAACCATGAATTGTTTGTTATTACATTTTGCTCCAGAGGCTATATGCTAATTATATTTCGTTCAAATTTTGTTCTTGTACAGGGGCTGTGTTTTCTTTGGTGAATAAATGCAAGACTAAAGTTCACGTTGGACTCCCTAGCTGTTGTCATTTCTGAATCTCTTCACTAGTGTAATTTTTCAATCTATCTACAACTTTTGTATTTCTAGTCATGTCAATGTCTTTTATTGGAAAATACATCAAGTAGAAAGATAATAATTTTTTTTTAATATTGATACAAAAGCAGTTTTAGTTAGAAAAGATAACAAATTATTTATTTTTAGGCTTTTGAAGAAAAAAAAAATCATCACCATTTGTGTATGTTTGATACAATAGATTGGGTAAGATCGGAATTAGACCTCTGACAAGGACTATGAGAAATGTACTTAATTTTTTTCAAATTGTCTTGCTTATTGATTGCTGTAGGGGCGTGGCAATGATGAGAGGTACAAAACATACTAATACGATCAATTATGTTAACTGATACCGCTTACCTTTTCAACTTGAAGAGATGGACAAGACCTTAGGTATGAAAAGTCTAGATGCCATGAGTTTACGTTTCATGTAGATGCCACAGATCTTTAGTTTGCAACCTAAGATTTGAAACGGAGAAATACATATACCATAAAGAGAGCGAAAATACTTCTCAGAATAATAGTTGTCACTTTACCTAATCTAATGTGTTCAACTGAACAAAAATACATTTTCATCAGTGATTATAATTGTAATTTAAATGTGTTTGGGTCAAACCACTATGTCACTAACCACATTGAAAGTTTAAGAAAATGTGATAATTGTATCAATTGGACTAGAGTCTATGGAACTTGGAACCTTTTTTGTTATAATAAACATTTTGAACTCTTCTTGATCTTGATTTTTGATCCCAAACATTTCTTTAAAATCTTAATCTTGAATGTGTTGACCTTGAACTTGAGCTTTCATTTGTAATCTGACTCTACAACAGTCTTATCTTAATCTTGGATACTCTGATCTTGAACCAAATCCTATCGTAGAGTCTACAGAGAATTGATTAAAATTACCCTCTGGGGAATAGAAGGGAAATATTTACCTTAAATGGTATATAACAAACAGAAAGCAGCTCTCATCGTACATATGCTCGTTAGAGTTTCTTCAATCACATCTTTATACTTTAATTGCTGCCCTATTCTATGAACAATATTGATCAAAATCTGGCTGATTTAGTAATTTATCTATGTTTTTGACCTGTAATGGTTGGCTTCCTCTTAAATTAAGAACACAGAATGTTCAGTTTGTTATTGTAGCATCTATATCCGGCATCTTAACCCTTTATCATAAATGAATATCAACACTATGTAAAACTCAACAAAAAGTTAGTAATTTATTTGTATGTACATGTCCTACATGTAGGTCTAGAAGAAGAAGACAACAAACCTCACCCTTACTGTAATGTCGGTGTTCAAACTTTGCTAAGAAGATCACAAAGGGCCACTTAGCACGGTAGGATCTTGCAGTACACCTTGAATCAGATTACATTATGCAGATCCAAACCCTTTCATCGGGGCCAAGGTAGGATGAGAAGTTAGTCCAGGACGTTGAAGACACGGTGGGAGAGAAGTCTTCATAATAGACTAGACTAGATCTAGACTCTACAGGTCTTTTTCTTGGATATGACTCAAGAGTCCAGGTCCACTCCATCTTCGACTCTGAAGAAAATGAAATGAATGAAAACAAAATATTGAGTTCGATACATGACTCATGAGCCTACTACATAACATTCAAAATTTACATGTAGTCTAAAGGCTAACATGTTATATGTAGGCCTAGATTAGATCTAGATCTAGGTCTAACTCCTGTCAATTTAGATCTCCCAAAAATACAAGTAGTCTAGATCAAGGACTAAGGGACGAACTCCAACTTCTAACTGATTTAAGTTAGTCCTGCACAAAGGGTGCAATGTAGAGACTAGGTAGACATCTACCCTAGATCTAGTATCATGTAGACTAAATCTACATTTAGATCTTAATCAAGATCTAACTTGGTCTTGGGTCTGACACTGTGGAGTCCAATTTTCTTTCATGACATGTACAAAAATGATATTGTTGATTGTTATTATCAACATGAAACAATGTGTACCGCACTGCCTAGACTATATACCGGCAAAAAACAAAGTAGATAATTTGGAATCTAGGCCTAGATCTAGACTAGGTCTAAGCCTAAATCTACAATAATAAGCACTAGATCTAGATCTAGTCTAGTCTAGTCTAGACCTAGACTTATCATCAACCATACAACGCGATGATTCCTAAACCCGTGGTAGGCCTAGACTGATTTTGTTATCAAATTCAAGAATAAACTATATTTCTTAATGAATTTGGACCTGTCCTAACCAAATATTTAACGTCTTCAGACAAGTACAGTTGGACATGCATGCATTTATATGAATGGGACGGAAATGCATGAACCGGTGCAATTCGTCCATCTTAACTCATAGCCTGCCATGAGGCTGCGTGCACGCTATTGTTACGCTGCTTCTTGCATGCTAGCAAACATTCGTAATAGCAGTTATTGTTCATGCCCATTGGACTGTGCCTAGTGTTTTGCACGCGCTATTGTTAGTACCATCGCGTTAATCCGATTATCTCGTTATAAATCTGGCACTGGGGGGATTAGCCCTGTGGCAGGATAAGAGTTAACTTAAGTTTATCTCACCTGGGGAATGCTTTTAGTTGATATTTATTTCAAATATCGTTCGGTTAAAAATGAGAGGAATACTTTCCTTCTAACAAAATAACAATTTAGTTGTCAACAGAATGATTTTTTTTTGAAGAAAACGGAATTAACTTACTTTTCGAGGACCTCTCTTGCAGTAGTTTAGAGACGCAATTTTGTGGTTGATCGATTGACCCAACATCGACTAGCCTTGATTACAGAGCCATTTACATTTAACCTAAAATTTATCAAAATCAATTCCAGCTTAAATTTGACTCGAGGAAAAGTTCAGCTAACGAGCATCAGTTTTAAGCCAAAAGTGATTCGGCCTTAAAAAACCTGGAAAATTAGTTAAATTTCCCCAGTTGGCATTGTTTAAGCTACGAAAATTCACAAATTCTGAGTCGAAGAGTAAGAGCTGACGTACATGTAGGCTGGGGGAAGGGGGGGGGGATACCTGCCACCTCATGAAACTTGATGTTCCTTAGACGATCCATCCGAAAAACGATCTAGAATTATTTTAAAAAAGGACAGTTTGCCTTTAACGGTTCCTTGCAGAGCACGAAACTTTTAAATTCGCTGTATTCGGCGATTCGCCATTCTGCTTTAAAAAAAAGCTAATGCAACCCAAAATATTGATACTGATAGTAAACGCAATAATAAATGATAATAATGATGATAGTAGTGGCAACAAAAATAATATTAATAATAATAACAATTATAAACTAGACCTAAAAGTTCAAACAATGATAATTTATTTTATCAGCATATTAGTTTGTTTAAAGTCAAAATTTTAACTTCCTACGATTCATACTAATACATGCAACAATACATGTATTCAAATTCTATTCATTGCAACTGTAGATCTACATTGAAATTTCTAAAATAACAATTGAGAGCGATAATCAAACAAAACCCATCCTAACTTTCAGTCAAAAACTTGGAGGTTACACCCACGTTTTAACCTTTGCATCCCTTCACGCATTCGTATCATTATGCTTTCTCACGGCAGACTAACTAAACAGGATCGTCTAGTAGGAATTTAATCTATTTTATACAAGATTTGAACAAGAACCTACCACACATCTGACATCGTCTTCACATGTCTGCAGCACTCGACGAGGTAAACAAAGTCTTCCTCGTCTGTGCACTTCACTCCATACAGCCTAAGCCACTGTAGGTTCTTGGTTTGTTCTCTGATCAGAAGACCCAGTCCTCTCATCGTCTCTCTCGATACACTCTTCTTCTCTGATGGGAGTGTGTACGGTGCTATAAGGTTGATGCGTGTGAGCTGCTGTCCTCTGGTCCGACGAAGACAAGCCGTGATCTGAGCTATGTCTCTCTCTGCATCATCGATAGTGATATAGATCTCTCTCAAACCAGGAAGCGATGAGAGCAGACCTTCATAGCTTTGTGACGTCACTCTCTTAGCTGATAGCTCTGTGACGGATGGAAGCTCAGGAGGAACTGAAGGGAAACTGAGAGAGGAGTCGGAGATGGTGAGATGGTTCAGTGAGGTGAAGGATCTGAGACAGGACCACATTCTGGCAGTCATCACAGTAGATAGCTGGCAAAACTTTACGAGGAGTCGACACTCGTTCTGGAATTAGAACCGATAATGAAATACAGAGAGAATAAATGGTTACTGAGTCACGTTAATGCTGTAATGCGAAACCGGGTACATAGTGAGACCCCCCCCCCCCTTGTTTTGTATTATAGCTTATAGGCGGACATTAAATTAATAATTATAACCACAGTATACATAATTGACTGGTAGGGCGAGCAGCGATATAGGGAAAATAATAACGAGGGAAAATATAACTTACTTATAATTTGATTTTTTTTATTAAATCCAGTTAGTATATGTTATATAATAAAGCCTAGGTTGCACCTCGTGAACAGAAATTAATGGTAATTGACATATTATACCTTTTTTTTTCTCCAGCCGTCCAGTCTTAGTGTCAAATGGGAGCCGCTATGACATTGCAAACAATGGGTACGCGTAGGGTTGTTTAAATAGGGTACGTTAAAATACGATAATTTTACCATAATGTTCAAACAGTTCAATATAACTATCGACAACTGACGGGAAGAGAAATATGCTAATTAAAATTCTAGCCATCAAATCACGAGACAGAATGTGGCCCAATCACCCCTTTGTATCTGTAAGAGCTATTTTTGATTGTATTACTTGAAAATGAACATTTATTTGCGTTTTCCGGTCAGGCGCAAATAGTAAATTGCTTTCCTAAATGTTGGTAGTTGTATATAGTATTAGTATAATATATCTGCCTACCTGGACACCCGATTTTCGATCGTATTCAACACATCCACCATCAAGAAACCTATAGTATTTGATATAGAGAGTTGAAAGCAAAAAAAAACAAAACAATATTAACACAAAAACAATGGGAATTTGTGGGGGGATTCATGACATAACATCGATAACGGACATGGCCTGCGAGTACCGTATGGTACTAACATGCAGAAGGTTCTGGACCCGTATTCAATTTAATACTTAAGTTAAAAAATTAAGCTTTTTACTTAGTATTTGGCTTAGATAAAATACTTAGCCAATTATGGTAATTAATTCACACTTTTGGCTAAGTATTTTACTTTAAATCTAAGTCAGCTCCCTACCAGACTTAAGCCAATTATTTGGAGGCCTTGATTGGCAGGCACATGGTTTTCTTACGCAGTATTATAGCCTGCGCGCATTTATATCAGCGCGCATTTATTGTAATGCGCATTACTTTTAATTGACCCTGTGACGTCACAATGCTTATCTGTAAGTATTTTACTTAGATTTTGTATTACGTAAGTATAGGTCTAAAATGCGATTTGAATACGAGATAAGTAAATTACAATAGCCATTTACTTAGTAAATGTCTTACTTATGCTAGGTATTGAATCGAATACCGGTCCTGGGGAGTTGAAGATATATATATATATATATATATAACAAATATATCACTTATCAATCAATCTATCAGGCTATAGTTCATCAAGACGTTGGACATAGCCTTCCTCATAACATTTCCATTCTCGTTTGTTTATAGCTACCCTAGTCCAAGAGATCATTTAGACTTTCAACATATATAGCATTACAACCAATGGCATACATTGTGAGTAGTGCCATGGGAAATGCGAGTTGAAAGAAAATAACTGCCTAAAAATGTGTAAAGGTTTACATTGTCAGTTTGGGATGCAAATAAGTAGGGATATAGGAAAAATATACCCCGTGACTCCCACCCCACCCCACCACCGCGAGAAGCCCTTGAGCTGGCTGGGGTAGATGAGAGGATTCCCATGGGAAATTATCGCATGGACTTTTTGATAGTATTTGCACGCCCCCTCCTTTCATCTAACCAATTTAAAATTTATTTTTTTATTTACAGCAGTTTGTGAAGTGTGATTATTTTTTTACTGATCTTGAATTGATCGTTCAAAGAATAACATACTCGATACAATTTTGATAAGACAAAATCACACAAAAGCAAATATATTATTCACCTTTTACAGTTTACATTACAGTTAGACTTTCTGTTTAATTTTGTCTACTTTAATTTCATTGACAAATGTATGAAAATCTACTCGAACTCACTGTAAACGTAGACTATGCAATGCTTTCGAATATGTTGACGACTCGATAAGTTCAACCAAGTCTTCTTCGTCCAAGCACTTCATCCCGGACAGATTTAGCAGCTGCAAGTTCTTGGTTTGTTCTCTGATCAGCAGACCCAGTCCTCTCATCGTCTCTCTCGATACACTCTTCTTCTCTGATGGGAGTGGTGACGGTGCTCTAAGGTTGATGTATGTGAGCTGCTGTCCTCCGGTCCGACGAAGACCAGCCGTGATCTGAGCTATGTCTCTCTCTGCATCATCGATAGTGATATCGATCTCTCTCAAGCCAGGAAGAGATGAGAGCAGACCTTCATAGCTTTGTGACGTCACTCTTTCAGCTGATAGTTTTCTGACGGATGGAAGCTCAGGAGGAGATGGAGAGAAACTGAGAGAGGAGTCTGAGATGGTGAGATAGATCAGTGAGGTGAAGGATCTGAGGCAGGACCACAACTCTGTGGTCATCTCAGTAGACAGCTGGCATTGCTCTATCTCAAGCCTAGTATTCTGCAATAAATATAAACAGACAAACTTGTCACTTTTATTTACATCGAATTAAATATTGAGAATAAACGTGTGGACATACAGAATCCCACGTCAGTGAAGCTGAACTTACAAGTATTACATTCATATATCTCGGTCATCTCGGTAGATAGCTGGCAGTCCTTGATATTCAACATGTCAATCTATGATGACATACAGAGAGAACAAGTCGTCATTTTTACAACATTTAAACAAGATTTTGTTTAAAGGATTAAAAACTACAAGTAGGAATAAACTTCTTGAGAGCAATATATAACGATGGTTTTGAGAAGAAAGGGGAATAAAGAAACAACATCAACAAAACCTGATGTAGAAATCATTTGAACTAACCTGATATATTGACCGACATGGGCCTAGGACTGGAATGATTTTCCTTTCTTAGCTTATTTCTTAGCTTCAATTTTTTTGAAACAAATTGATTGGATCCTTTAATTCATTTATAAAAGAGATTTGGCAAAACAACAAAGGAAATTATACTTACTTTATAGGCCTATATCTGTTTCAACTGTTTTTAGTCCCTACAACTTTGTCAGACTTATAGTTGATTTATGTTACGGGGCTTACATCCATCAAGCTATGCTTTTACCGTAGGCCCCTTAATATCCCCATTAAGATTAAACATTACTTCTTAATTAACAAGTAACTACATGCAAACAAAGTAATTTAATAAATTGAGGCCTATGCACTTATGTTCTTTGTAAATACCGTTGTATTGTTAGTATGAATATATTTCTGGCATAAACAAAAATGACAATGGGAAACGTAAAATGTGATAAGTAATCGTTTCAAAGAAGTTAACTGTATGATACTTGTTTCTGTTCGGCAGGAAGTGGGAATTGCTTTCTTAAATATTACGAACAAAATAAGGCGTATGAACATGTACAATTAGAGTATACTTACATTCAATGCATGTTTATCGGAGTTTAGCGAACCAGAAAACCTATATCATTTCAAAGAGAGATCAAGGAGTGAGGGAAAACACATATATCCACTTTTAAAATTGTTGAATGAAGCATTGCGACCAGAATGTTTCCAAATAATGACGATTGTAGTCTCATTTCACCTAAAACTCCTTTTACACCGAATATTGTACGATACGAATATTATTTGGTAAACAGTTTGAAATATTTCGATCTGACAAATCCTTCTTCCTTAATATTATATTCATTTGCAGAGAGCAGTCCTAAACTTGGAAGTTTCATATCATATTTCATAAGATTGTTTGAGTAATTACCAGAGCAATATGAGCTTATGCTTAACTGGCATTTTTTAAAACAAATTCTACACATTGTGTCTAAATTTCAGTATTGATCAAGAATTAACGTTTTGTTTTTCTAGAGCATTACAAACAAAGATAATTCCTGTTTTGACATCTTCTTCAAAACGGTGGGAAAATTACCTATTATTTTGCATTAACATAACTTCAATATCATCTTTGGTACTCAATGGACTGATTTAACACGTGAGCTTAGCAAGAGAAATTCGGATCTATCGATGCCCATATCAATAACAAACACTCAGCAAGAACTTCGGAAAACCAAGTAGGTCTACAGGCAGGGGCGTACGCAGGGGGGGGGGGGTTTGGGGGTTCAAACCCCCCTCCCCCCCTTTGGTATTTTTATGTATGTAAACCCCCCTAAAAAACCTAAACCCCCCCCCCCTTTTTTTTTTTTTTTATATTTAAAAAAAAAAAAAAAAAAAAAAAAAAATTATACCCACGGCTAACCTAAATAAGGTGACCTTACCCCTCCCCCCAACGAAGAAAAATGTCAAATTTTGAAATTTCGAGATAAACCCCCCCCCCCCCCCCCCCCCCCCCCCCCCCCCCCCCACTGAGCGAATTTTCGGCTGGCTGAGTCGTTGCGATTTTTGTTTGGCCTCCAAAAAAAAAAAAAAGTGTCCGCTTACCCCCCCCCCCCCCCCCCCCCCCCCCCCCCCCCACTGAGCGACTTTTCGGCCGGCGCGATTTTCTAATTT
This sequence comes from Strongylocentrotus droebachiensis, assembly GCA_035222895.1. Lineage (NCBI taxonomy): Eukaryota > Metazoa > Echinodermata > Echinoidea > Camarodonta > Strongylocentrotidae > Strongylocentrotus > Strongylocentrotus droebachiensis. Next base: position 191,473 of record JAVYIG010002210.1, read on the forward strand.
TCGGGAGCAAAATATTTTAAAACCCCCCCCCCCCCCCCTTGAAAAAATCCTGCGTACGCCCCTGTCTACAGGCAAATACTTGGAAATTAACGAATACCGCTTTATGGCCCTCAACTTTCAGTGCTAGGCATTGCGTACAAAAGGCATGATAAGAATCTTCCAGTCAACCTAGTTTCGGTATAGATTAGACCCTATTTGTAAAATAATACTGTGGTTCAATTATCTTCAAAATCTCTAATAAATCAACACTTACTGCAAAGATTAGAACTCTCTGAAAAAAGACCCGAGAGATTTTGTTTCACTCGATGCTTTAACGCGGCATTGAGAGACGGCACCGTCTAACCAAGAAGTTTGGTCTAACATGCAGACAAGCTTAGCTACTTTTTAAGTGCACATCACTGTACATAATTTATCTGCACCAGAAATTGTGTCTGCGTACAGACTTCGCGCATATATCCACCCAGAGTGCGTTAACCTTCATTTCATGAAGCCTGCACTTTTCAGGAAGAAGAAGAAGAAGAACAGCGGGTTGATTTCGACAAAATTCCCCATGCCTTTTGTATACAGTGACTCGAATTGAAAGATGAGGGTGCTATATTCACAGTGCGTTGTTCGCTGTTTTAAGAGTAACTTTCTAGACGTGGCTTTTATAAGTTGTGTCTGACTGACAATTGAGTGGATAGAAGAAGAAAAAGATAATTAGACTAATTTCTGTTACTCACTGTTCTATAAACAGACTTGCTGACATTAAACGCATTGAAGACTGGACAAGATCGATCAATGCATTCTCGGGTCCGAAAAGTATTCCGGACAACATCGCCTGACATCCTGTGATAAGGAGACCAAGTCCTTCCATCCTCATTCTTGACATGCTTGATACATTCTCCTCTAATTGGAGAGAAGAGAGGTCGATGCGTGTGAGAACTTGTTCTGCCAGATACCGACGTAGACTAGTCTGGATCTGAGATATGTCTTCTGTCCTTGCATCTCCGATAGAGATATCGACCACTTCTAAGCCAGGAAGCGATGAGAGCAGACCCTCATAGCTTTGTGACGTCACTCTCTCAGCTGATAGCTTTGTGACGGATGGAAGCTCAGGAGGAGATGGAGGGAAACTGAGAGAGGAGTCCGAGATGGTGAGATGGTTCAATGAGGTGAAGGATCTGAGACAGGACCACAACTTTGTGGTCATCTCAGTAGATAGCTGGCATTGCTCTATCTCAAGCCTAGTATTCTGCAATAAATATAAACAGACAAACTTGTCACTTTTATTTACATCGATTTAAATATTGAGAATAAACGTGTGGACATACAGAATTCCACGTCAGTAAAGCTGAACTTACAAGTATTACATTCATATTTCGAGAATTAATTGAGTTATTTATACATGTACAACAAAAATGCAACTGTTTTTCAATTCCCTTTAATAGTAAAATCCAGAGGATATCCCTTTGTTGAATATTTCAAAGTGAAATGCATGCATCCGTATACCAAAAGTCACTCACCTGGACGTTGTTCTTTTTGTGTAGAGTACCACCTCCACTCCTACAAAGAATATTTGAAAAGGAATGAGGGGAAAATGTGATTCTTGAAAGCAAATATTGGGAAATGATATTACATTAATAAAGAATGCAAGTGAATTATGCATCCCCTCTTTACAGAGGTAAATGAAAGCAACAATACTATAAACAATAACAATAATAATCATATTATAATGATGTTAACAAGAGTAAAAAATATAATCATGATAATGATATCAATACTAATAAGAACATCTATAAAATACCATGTTAATACATTGTTTGATGTTTATGCGTCTCAAAATTAAAAAGCGACATGAACGCAAAGATCTGCAGTGACAAAAGTTCGCAGGGTTTTTTGAAATATTAGAAAATATGATATTTGATCCATGATTTCCCATATTTTACACAAATTTATATATTTCAATTATAAGCAAATGGGCTGCCAAGTTTTTTTAACTACAAATTGGTGCTACTTCAAAAAAAAAATCGTCAAAGGATTCCGGAGATATCGCGATTTAAAATTCGATGTCGGATTGGCGTTCGCGCTGCAACTCACGAAAAAGTCATAAAAACAACGAAACCTTAATACTTCGTGCACGGAGGTTTAGTTTATCGAAAAATTCAATCAATCAAATGTAAGACTAAGATAATTTGATATTTTGCAAGAAAAAATATCATACAATCAGTTACTACCAGGGCGGTAATGTTTAGGGGGAGGGGATCGTCTCTCTCTCCCCCCCCGGACAATTTTGAAAAAGTGCACACACAAAAATGTATAGCAAATGCTGACTAAAGACTGCAACACTTTTTTCTTTGTTAGGCTCTGAAGGGCCCAAGAGTGCATTGTTTGGACTAGGCCTAGATCTAGGTCTAATCAAAATGAAAAAAATTATTTTCGCTCGGTCGCTAGCTACGCTCCCTCGCATAATGTCCTTCGAAATGTACAAGTAAATATTGCAGAAAATGTGTATTTCGTTGGTATCACGTAAGCACAGTTCACAGTTCACATTGTATGTGTACAATATTAAGAGAAATGTAGATCTAGATCAGTGCTAACAAAATTAATATTTCGCTCGCTCTTTTTATTGAATTTTATTTTTTAAGGAGTCCCTTCCAGCCTGGTTATACAAATATTGTCGCCTGAATTCCTACGGGGAAATGGTGCACATCTTTCTGAAAAAATAGTATTATTAAGTCAAACTCAAGGTCCTTCGTTACATGACAGAGTCTAGATCTAAATAAAGTTTACTAAAAATTGACCTAGGTCTAGAGATCTAGGCCTAGAATCTACTAAATATTTACAACCCTTCGCCTCGGACTGCACACTAATTACCGGCAATGTAAAGGGGAAGTGTGAAAAAAGCATTTACTATAATACTGTAATGTTTTAATACAACAAAACTTCAAAAACATGTGAAAGTGTAAGGGGGAAGTCACTTCCGTCACCTTCACCCCTCTCGTTGACTAGATCTATAGTCTAGATCTAGACTTACTCCCTCGCACTTTGTCGCCCCGGTCATGAAAAGAAATCGCCGCCCCTGGTTGGTACCATTTTGTATTTAGAATTTTGATGACATTTGCTCTCAAAATAAAGATTTACAAACCCTTGTCGGCAAGTTCATGTTTTTTTCTCGGAACGGACGCAAAAGACTACAACATTTGCCGATCTTTTGTCAATATTTTGTCTAATTTCACCTCCAATTCAATTTAATCTCTCGGTAATTTGAGTTCTCTCTTTCCATTAGGCCTAGATCTAGACTAGATCTAGTGATATCAGACTTTCGAAATCTTACCGATTTGTTGAGATAGCGAACTATGGTCACACCACCATACATCAATAAAGATCTAGACCTAGAGCTAGATCTAATATGCCCTAGGCCAAGTAGTAGATCTAGACCTAGTACTACTAAGTTAGGTCTAGTACTAGTAGTACCTACCCCGAATTCAAGTACGTTAGTTGTTTAGTCTTGACAAACAGGTCCACCAAGGCTTCTTCGTCTCTGCCCCTCACCCCGGACGCGTCTTATTTTTTCGTACCACGGCGAGCCCGAATTCCTGTTATTTCATGAATATTCATTACGCAGGGTCGGGAAAGTCTCGATTCTCTTGAATATTCATGTAATCGAGGTGGGTATGGGAACTATGCATGCTAGCATGTTGTGCATGTTGTTGACGCTACTCGCACAAAGTGAGAAGATTTAGTTCACCGAGAATGGAGAATGAGTGAGTAATTGATTGAGTGAATTTAGTAATTAATTTTGAAAAAGCTGTAATTCATGATCTACGGTAATTTCTTTACATTTTGAGACTGTTCTCAACAGATTTTTGGGGAAAAGGCTAGGAAAATATTTCTCTCGAAATTGCACTTTGATTTTCATCGTCGTGAAGTAGTTTGACTGCGGTTTGCCGTCATGTCACCCTAGTACTCCAGTTAGAGCCCCGGGGTTCCGGCAGGCCCACCCCGGGGAATTTCGGTGCTCATGCATCTGCATCAAGATAAAACTTTCTAATCAGGTTTTATTCCAAATTTGATCGTCATCGTGAATCTAATTCAACAATCATCGATTGAATTTAAATCTAGATTTAACGTTACACCTTAAAATAATCTATGAAGTATGACTTCTTTAATAATCCAAGAGGGTTAATTCTTGTTTATATCTTTAGTAGATGTGGACTCTGTTGGCTACACTCAGTGCCATATTTCGCTCAGTTGCATCATTGGTGCGTGTCAACTTTTAGACCAAAATTGTTTGTGACCATGGATAATCAAACAACTCCAAACCCTATTTCATTTAGATGTAAACCTGGAATTTATTAATAAAAAGATTCAAAGAAAAACAAACAAACTAGTCTAGGATTCATTTATTTAATGTTTAGATGCTGTGTGTGTCCAGCGCGTGCTTGTCAAGTTGTCATATTCATATAGACTCTAGAACTAGACCTAGACTTCTAGATCTATTAAAGATTTTTTTCTCTGAAGTGTGCAGTTCATTTGATAAATCTATTTTTGTTGGACGTTGTATAAGAGAAGACCTCTAGGCTAGTCGACAATTATGTTTACTTATACAGTATGTAGTCCACTTCTTCTTGTTATAATAAACTAATTCTAATTAGTACTACTTCATGTTCATACTATAGGCCATAGAAACCACTGTTCGAGGCACAAGTTAAATTATCTTCCATTTAGTTTGACTTTGTACTGTGGTTCATTAAATAGGAATGTTGATTTCCACACCATATTAAAATTAAGGGCAACCATGACATAAAAAATAGCTATTAATTTGTATTATGCTTGATCTATTTTATTTTGTTAAGGAGAAAGGGATTCCTTCATTGTCGTATTGATTTTTTTCTTCTTTTTGTTCCAAAAGATTGAAACTGAAGAGCTGGAAGGAGGACATTACAACATCTCTTATATTTGTAAGATGACACAGAAGTCCCATGCAGGTAAAGTTATCGGGTTATTTACACAAATATTAAACGACCACCTATTAATTCACTCAAAAAAGGAAATGGAACTAAGTTGACGTTGCAAGCAGGCGCGGATCAGGGGGGGGGGCAAGCAGGCCTTGCCCCCCCCCCAGCAATAAAAAAGAGAGAAGAAAGGAAAAGAAGGGAAAGGGAAAGGGAAAGAGGAGAGAAAGGGAAAGAATGAAGAGGAAGAAGAAAAGAAAAGTGGAAAGAAGGAGATGGGGGGGGGGGGGGCGAAAGAGCCTTGCCTTCTAGGCTGTTGCCCTCCCCCCCCCCCTGCACTTATAGGGGGGGGGGGGGGGCTTGGGGGAAATCAAATTTAAACGTGGTTTATTTTTAATTCCAAAGGTGGATTACAAATAATGCTTAAATTACATAATTTCCGAGCTTTTTCCTCACTTTGAGTAAATTATACTTTTTTATGCGTTTGTTGGAAAATAACAGATTCCTAAATTTACATCCAGGCAAGAAATATGATTATTGAGATTCCTACATATCAGGGCCCGAGGAACGGCAGGGATCGGGAGCCTCCAGCTCTCTACCCCCCCCCCCCCCCCTCACTTTAGAAAAAAAAAGTATATTAAAGAGAATAAAAAAGCGAAAGAGAGCAAGAAAGAAAGCATTACGTCACTGCTGGTCACCATTACGTACCAATATTCGGCTCGCATGATTTCAAAATTTGGACCCCCCCCCCCCCCTGAGAAATCCTGGATCCGCGCCTGGTTGCAAGCGTATATAGTGGAGGGTATATTTTATTCTAGTTGTGCACCTAGCCTACAAAATATTGATGTCTTTTCTTTCTTTGTTTACAAAGGAAAATTTGTCCTTATTCACAGGAGGTCCTGTGACTGTTTAGAAGAGCCATATATAGCTAATGCACATCCAAAGCACTACATGTTGGGTATACACAGGACCCCTCATTATTTTTTTGTAAGGGGTCCTTTCACTTCTTGAGCAATGAAGATGAAGAAGAACACAAAATAAGATTGATAAAAGTCTGTTTATAGGATGTATTACGGTTGATATGTATCCATTAGTATCAGTTTTTAATTGAAGTACCTACCGGTCCATTGTTTTCTCTCATGTAGGATGATGATTCTCTACAGTTGATGATGAAGGCATGCTGGTTTATAAACTCGGGAGAGGAACAAAGAACAGATATTGACGGGATCATATCTAGAGATGCAGGCCTACTACACTTCATACGAACAAGTGTGCTTATATACATGAAGGTACCCCCAATAAACTTTTGTGGAACACATGTCATGCAGAAAATTATAGATCTGAAAAAGATATTTTTCATTGTCAGTTGACTTGTAAAAGAATTATTGACTGAATATCACTATTGTTATTTAGATTAAAAATTAAATTTCAATATAGATGAATAAATCTACATTACGTATGTTTCAGTAGCATTATTTCCAGTACATTCTCTGGTCCAAGTTGTTTGGTCATTTTATGTCCCATACTTAACCAAGTATTATTCAATTACCGGTATGAGCACGAGTTGTATTACATTGTATTACTTATTTCATACCTTGTCTGATCCGAGCTCTAGCAGGCCTATCGTCTTAATGGGATCATCAATAATAATCTAAGATGTGGTCAGTATTTAAACTATAGTCTTGTACAGAAAATAGTTTAGGTTTGCCCACTAGAACCCCAAGTGAATTTCAGTCCTTCCTTTTTTTGAGCAGGTATCAGGGTGTATGTTATTAGTCATTGTTGATTTTCTTATTTCATTTTTCCATTCAACAGACTTGGTTTATATTTCTTCTGAAACTAGGCTACAACTTTAGTGATGAATGCAGAAGATATCTACACGGGACTACGTCTTGCCACCCTCATATAATGAAAGAGGACAATAGAGATGGGTTTAAACTGGAATATTTACATGATATTTATTTGTTATTTGTATTATATGTTTGTAGAATACTACATTCAATAAAGCTAATGAGGTTTATCATCTTGTCAACTTTCAAATAATTAAAGATAACTAATCCTCAACGAATAAACATTAAAATTCTAACAAAGTTAACTACCATCTTATAGGATGAAACTGTGGACTGGGCAGAAAGATTCTCCTTGAAATTTTCAGTGATAAAGGTCTATCAGTCTATATTAAAGATTGAATTAATCAATGATATTTTAATTATAATTATACATTTTGAAATTCATTTACCTCTATGGACTTCTGTATTAGAAGTTTTGTAGATTATGAAATTATTGCTACTTCAAGTATTGTATGTAAGAAGGTTTGAAAGACAACCCTCTAAATGCATTAAATATGGAAACTGCTAATCGTCATTACCTTTCGTATCTAAACTGCTAACTTTAATAGAATCATGTTTCGATGCTTTCTAACTTAAGAAAACGGGGGGGGGGGGGGCTTGCTATCCTCTTCCAGTTGCTGTTACTACATGGTCCATGTAACAGGATGCAAAAGTGTACAAATATGATTGTATGTTTATATTAGAAGGATTTAGAAAGTGAAAACTTTTGAATTATAGCATTACTGTTGGTAGAAATAATGGCAGTGTTGATTGTTAATGGGAGGGTGGGTGGGGGGGGGGGGTTCCTGGTAAATTAATGGTATGCCAATGTCATATTAATAAAAAAAGAGAAAACTATTCTTAAAAATAAAAATTTACAGGACATGGGCCTTCTAATTAAAACCCTGGTACCAATTGTTGTTGTGTTATTGTTGGTTTTTCTTTTTTTTTTTTTGGGGGGGGGGGGGGGGGAGCAGGGGCTGGCAAACCAATTAAAATTTCCAGTGTTAAATTCAAATTTCTTTAACAAAAATTATGTCAATATATTGAAATTAAACAATGTTTGAATGAAATGAATAACATACTTTCCTGTTTCTCTGGCCTCTACATTAAAAATGTTCTACTTTTAGCAAAGCTCCTGCAAAGGCTGCAAAAAGGGAGAGTGAAGAGAATCAAATTGAAATGTGGACATTAATGGAGTGAATATGGAATGGTTGATCGTAGTTGATAATGAGTGAATGCAAATGAGTGGCAACAAGTACGATTGAAAGTGAGACAGAAAGGAATTGCAACAGGTTGCTCCGTCAAGAGAACAAACCTTGCAGAAGATAGTTTTCGAAAGACAGAGAAAGAGAGAAAAAGGGAATTATTTTAAAAAAGAGGAAAAGGGGCACGGATCAGTAAGAAAAGGGTACTTCCATAAAAGGAAAAGGAGGCATGTGTCAAAGGGGCATTTATGAGAAAGGGAAGGGGCTCCTATTAAACAGGGAAAGGGGCACATATCAAAATATAAAAGGGCACTTGTTAGAAAGTATAAAGGGACGCGTGTCAAAGTAAAAAATGAAAAAAGGGCTTTTTTAGATATCACAAGGGGCACTTATGAAAATGGAACAGTGGCACTTATTATAAAGTAAAAGGGGCGCCTGTCAGATTTGAACAGGGGGTTAATTATCGCAGGTGGTAAGGGGGCACTTAAAAAGAATGTGTAGATATCTCTCGAGTCAGTTGACTCATCATGTGTGGGTGCTGGGGTTCCTGCAGCAACCCTATATATGGACTTTCGTCTTCTTTCATTTCAATTTTCTTGCAATTTATTTCTTTCTATTCCATATTCTTTATTTCTTCCATTCATTCATTTATTATTTATACATATTTTATTTTATAACTTTTTCATTCTTCTTTCTAATCCCATTTTTCTGTCTTCCTTTTCTTCCTCATGCAGTTAAGTGAGCATGCATAGATCATAGAAATAATTTAAGTGCAGTACAAAAGTATTTATTTTTGCTAAATGTCTTTATGTTATTTATTTTATACAGTTTATAATACTGGATCACATTCAATACCAAGATTCAACCTCTGCTTGTAATATTTAAAAAGCAAACCTAGAAAAGTAGGTCTAGGCTACTCACAAATTGCCTATCAAGACTCTTGCTTGAAATATATCTTGTCTACTGACATTTTGGCATTTACTAGTAATTAAACACAGCATTTATGACTGTATTATCTAAATGACCATGACATTGCTTTTCTATGTCGTTTTAAGGGCCTACCATTAATCCAACGTACGTGTTACACACGATATTCGATGCTGCGCATGCTATACGCACAACCGCCTCGATCATATATGAATATTCAAGAGAATCGAGGCTTTCCTCTACCCTGCGTAATGAATATTCATGAAATAGTAGGAATCCGGGCTCGCCGTGGTACGAAAAAATAAGACGCACCCCGGACACATGCAGCCGTTGTTGGTTTTCGGTTTGGTCTTCAAATAGAAGACTAAGCCCTCCAATTGTCTCTCCTGATTCAATTTTCCTGTCTGTGGTGAGTGCTGTAAAGGCGTGTAGTCTGATATGAACAAAGAACTGTTCATCCCTAGCCCTAGAAGTAGAAGTAGAAGTAGTAGCCCTAGTCATAGGCCTGGAGGCGGTGGTGGTCTGAAAAGTGTTGCTCGTCTCTGCAACATCGATAGAGACATCGATATCTCTCACGCCAGGTATCGATGGAAGCACTTCTTTGTAGCTTTGTGACGTCACTCTCTCGGCTGATAGCTTTGTGACGTATGGAAGCTCAGGAGGAGATTGAGGGAAATTGAGAGACGAGTCTGAGATGACAAGAGTATCTAACATCAAAAAGTCTTTGAGGCAGGACCATAGTCCACTCGTCACGTCGGTAGTTAGAGTAGACCCCTCGAACTTTACTGTCCTAACCTGGTGTTCAGACAGAGAGAGAGAGAGGCAGGGGGGGGGGGGGGGAGGCGGTGAAAAGAAAGAGAGATAAAAACAAATTGTCAGAACAGTTGATGGAACTTTCTTTTTCATGTCTAGTCCATAATCTGGCCTGTTCTTATATTCATCTCTATAATATTCTCTGCACTTACTTCGAGCCGCCTAAGATGGCGTTATCAACGAACTAGTAGTACACCCTGCCTTTTTCGCCTGGGGTAGAAGTCCAAATATCACGTCATCTACGGCTTGCAGCAGGTAAGGGGGGGGGGGAAATTATTTACAATGAAATCGGCAAGATTCTGAACTATCTAATGTCTTGTTTTGGTGGTAATCATTAAAGCAAACGAGATTGCAGCCTGACGCTATCTGAAAATATTATTCGCTTAAGTGATGAAAGCCCCCTTCCCTTCCCTACTCCTTGCTACTTGCTTTTATTGACTGAGTCCCATCATTTTCCCTATATGAATAGGCCCTAGTACCTAGTATTATTTGTTTGCATTATTTTTCTCGTTTCTGGAATGCAGTACCTTGATCAAGGCCGTAATTGGGCAAAGATGGATAAATTATGATAATGAATCATACGTCTTGATCATTTATCATGCATTATTATTTATTAAGAAGCCGTCAATTTTATTTAATAAAGTAAAACAAAAATCTAACCCATTTGAATTATAGTTATAACGGAGGGATGGAAACTTAATCCATCTTTATGAAATAATTATTGTAAACATATTTTGTGAAATGAAAATAGGCATACCTTGTGTTTTAGTTCCATTGGAAGATTTTGCATCCCAACGACGGTGTAGACAGTCGGTGACTTTAGAACAATACTCTGTGCAGTTACACATCTTTGAACCAACGAAGACACGTTTCCTTCAGTACCCTTGGTCTCTGATGAGCAGTCAAGGAGAATGCGATATCGCTCGCTCTCATCCAAAAAGCGGTTCGAAAGGAGCGCCTCCATTATTCGTATGCAAAGGCTGTTATCCGTACCAGCAGCAAATCGGATGAGATTCTCATAGTCACCGATGTTTGCTTCGATGTTGTGCAGCAGACTGTCCAACTTAGAAATCTTCAGTCGTAACATAAACTTCTTCGTATTAGCAGCAAGGTATTTCCCAGCCGAGTGTTCCTGTGCGAGTTTGTGATAAAATTCAATGGTAGTGGAAGTTATCTTTTTGGATCGTGGGAGTCTTGTCTGTGGAATCGTCGTCCTGGATAATATCCCAAGCTCACATGCCCTATCAAGGATCGCAGGAACTCTTCGGAAATCGTAGGGCGTAAAAACAATTTGTTTAGAGTCGTCGATTAGACCATCTAGAGCAACCTCACCCAGTTTACAAATGATATTGATTAGTTCTTCCGCTGTTATTTCGTCTTCTGTAATTTCGTCTTTTGATTTTGATCGGGCATTGGCATGTTGCATCAGAAATACATTAACGCTGTCTATTAAATCTGTTTGAGTTGCAGTTTTAGTGTTCAAAAGCCCCTCGCTCCATAAATGACAGACCATGAGACAAAATAGGGGTGTCTTGACAAGTTCATTAATAAGTGGTTGTTCATCTAGGTAAACCTCCAGATCACGCCCTCTATCAGGATTCGAAGTCGAAGCAAAGAACTTGTCGATGTACTCTCGTGAGCTCTCTCGCGAGAATCCTTCGATCCACATCTTTGTGTATACCCTTGGAAGTTCCGCTTGATTAAAGAAGTACTCTAGATGAGGGCGTGTTGTTACGAGGACTCGACACTCTGGAAATTCATCCCAGCGAATGACCCTGACAATATTGCTCTCTGAAGAAATACCCGCATACTCATCTAGTCCGTCTAGTATGATGTGACAGTTTCCCTGATTCTTTCTGATGAAATTCTCCAGACCCTCTGGTGTGAGATCGTCAACATCACTCAATAGTTGGGATTTGATGGCTTCTCCGATAGATGTAAGCTGACTTGTATTTCGGAATTTCACAACAAACAGAAGTGGCAGGTGTTCTAACGCCGACCCCTTTTCTCTGTGAACCCAGTCGTAAGCCATCTTAGCAACAGCCGTGGTCTTCCCTCGTCCAGCGGGGGCCGAAATGAGGATTCGAGCTGGCAGTCTGCCATTTACTTTCGTTGAAAATATGTCAGCAACAGAACCATGGAGTATTTCCTTTTTTTTCGTCTTTTTTCCATGAGCGTCCTTCTGCACCATTGTGACAACCGTGTGCATATCTTCAAACTCGGCAAAGTCAGTTTGGTCCCACGGTGTCATTTGAATTTTGCACAATTTATTTCGGTACTTGTTTTCCAACTTTTCACGACATTGCTGAACAGTCAAGGATTCCGAGATCTTCTCACTGTAAATATCTGAAAGATACAAGCAAATAAGACTAAAGGTCTTATCGCACTCCCACATACTCAGCCCTTCCCACTCCGACCCAAGGGTTCCGTAACTTGTTTCTTGTTCAAATACATTACGTTTCATTGTTTCAACGTTTTTCACCTTCCCCCTGAAGTTGCTCTGACACAAAGCAGACTTAAATAGAGAAACAGATTGGTAAAAGTTTGAAAGGAAACGGACAAACAATAAAAGCCTTTTTGTATTTGTTTTTATTTGCAATCACTTTACGTACATAACGTAAGGGAATTTCAAATTGCCTTATCGGCAATGATACTGTGATGTATAGTGGAGGACAACTCTCCCATTTGTTCCAACGCACGGAATTAATCATGGATCTTCCCGTTTCTAAAGGATATATACTTATATGCTATCCTGAATACATTTTGAGTAGTGCCCCATGCAAGGGAGAAGGTGTGGTTCTAGGGCAGTTACTCCCTGAACAGTCACACCCCCTGCCAACTACCAGCGAGGCAATTACCACCCAAGGACATTTCCCCCGAAAAGTTACCCTCTAGGATAACCGCCCCCCCCCCCCGAGAACTATTCCCCCCGTGTGTGCGTGTGTGTGTGTGTGTGTTGTGTAGGTTGGAGTCATGATATATTGTCTTTTTGCAATCGTCTTAGGGGGTAATTGTCCTTGGGGGTAATTGTCCTAGGGGGATTTTCCGGGGGGGGGGTGGGGAGTTGTCATCAGGGCGTGGGTGTCCTTAGGGGTAATTTTCCGGGGTAATTTTCCTCGGGCAAGCCTAATCAGTATCCATATTATTTCTTCTTTTTTCTTTTCATTTATAAACTGTATATCTTCTTCTTTTTGGGGTAATAGTATTTTCTTTTTTGCTAACAATTATTTGTAATTGTTATCAATGTTACTCTTTTTAAACTCTTTTTAATGTTGTCTTCTTTTTTTATACGGAAATGCTCAAGGCAGTTTTCTTATCATCGTTTAAAAACAATTTTGAATTCTTGATCTGTTAAAGTATTAATTTGTTTAACCACACGAAGAAATCAAAAGTGTTTTGAATTGATGCAAAACTCATATCATTGCGAAGGGGAAGCCTTGCCGATCAAATACAACAACTCTTTTCTTAAAAATATGTTTGGGGCCCGCAGTAATCAACTCTCAAAAATGTTAGTTTTGAGATCCAGATTTTCTGCCTTCAGCGGTCCTTTGTAGAGCGTCAATATTTGTGACGTCACATACGGGACACGGCTGGCTAGCTGCATACTGATACACGGCACTGAGCTGTTCGTCCAGTGTGTGACGTCATAATTCAGAGCTCGCTACGCTTGTGTGTTTGACTTACGTTCAGGGGCGTTCGGGGGTCTAAGGAGGGTCTTAAAAAATTGCATTTTACGCCTTTCCATGATATCTATATGATTTCTCAGCAAATTGTTCGTATTTTTCAAGAGAAAATCTTTCCATTCATATGTAATTTGTTCTAATTATGAGTTGTTAGTGAAATGTCTTTGTGTAGCTCCTTTAAAGCCAATCACAAACAAGTGCAAAATGTTTAATAGCGTAAATGGAGAAAAAATGAAACTCTTTCTACAGAAGTCTGACAGAAATCAGACAAGTCATTTGAATATTCCTTTCTCTTCAAAATAACCTATGGACTATGAATAAGTTCTCGTCTAGATGGCATATTCTTTTATTAGCCCCTCCCCCTTTCCACGAAGAAGAATCGCTGTATTAATGCAATCATACCTGAGCTACTTTGCGATGGAGTCTCTTCTTGATCGTGTGGGTCCTGCAGCTGCTTTGGAAGATATTCACCTACAGGAAATTTACATATAGTCATTTATAATGTTATTTATTTATCCATGGCTCGAGAGAATCAAACATCAAAACATATTTTATATTTAGATACGAATGATACTTAAATTTCAGAAATCAAACAATACAAATAAATACAACTAGACTGCTAGACTGATCAAGTTTACTTTGAATATCATAAACAATCATAAATTATAGATATAGTTTATTCGGTTAAATTTAAGTTATTGTTTACCTTTGGACAATTTCTCTCCCAATCCACCAAGATTCACTGCATGAAGCTTTGTCACCAGGATCGATCGTGATCGACTTGAGTCTGCTTGTTTAGTATTCCACTTGATCAGGATATCATTCATAGCCTCATTGTAATCTTTTAGATGAGTTGAGAGAATTGATTGATTCTGGTTATGGGAGTACCCCAGGTTGATGCACAGTTCCGAGTAACTAGTATGAGGTATGTCTCTGGAAAGATGAACCATCTCGACTTCATGTAAATATGGTAAAGGCTTCATTGTTCTATGAAGGGAATAAAGTAAATGCCATACAGGGGTCAACCTGGTGATTAAATAAAACCAAGGAGTTGCTAGCCGATGAAGCATGTGTTAAACAGGTACTTATCAAAAGGTCATAATCATTTCAAGAAAATGATATTTTTCACAAAAATTGTTTACATAAATTAGTTATCCGAAAGTTACTCGAGATACTTAGAAATAGATTTTTCCGTTGACCTCACTAGAAATGGTCGATCACAATTATTTTGGAAAAAAAAGACATAAAACGCGAAATTTGTTCATGGTGTAAACTGTAAAGGGTCTTAACTCCTACAGGGAAAATAATTGTAGTTGAAATACTTTGTTGGTACCAAAACTTAATTGTTTATTGGTTTCACTACCAGAACCAAACTTTCAAATTATGAAAGACATCAACCTTTTGTTTTATGCATCTACATTGGGTAGCAAATCTGACAAAATCAGTAGAGAACAAATGTGTCAACTATACAATAAAGGCGGTGTTTAAACGATTTACATTTGTTCATGCATAATCCCTCAAGATATAATGGATTAGAAGATGTAAATGATTCCCAGGTGCAAAGTTATATTTGTCACAAGTTTCATTCATTTTTTTGCCATAATTATTCTTCTCACTTGTATATGGGTTTTGCATACCTAAACGATTTGGCAAACTTGACGCCTATTTTGGAAAGAGGTTCTGTTTGCTTGGTCCCTTTTGGTTAAATTTCTTATTGATGGCATTGCATGTCAACCTCTTTGGAATAACTCCCGAGTCAAAGCGAACGATAAAGTAGTATTTTTAGGTCTTGGACAGGGGAGGCGGAGTGCTTTTCAGAGTGCGGGTGCACCAACAGAAAGAACGCTTCTGGAGAAAAAATTATTTAGATAATCACCAATCACGATAGGATGATTTTTAGCACAATCTCATCATGACAGATTTAATAAGAGCTTTTATAATTTATTCGATGATATACTTTAAATGCAAGCGAGCGTAGCAGGCGAGTTTGAGGGAAATTTGAGGAGGCAATGATTTATTCATTTTTCGGGGGAGATGAGGGGTTATGAAGGGTTATACAAAAGATTTTGTCATAGCACGTACAAAGTCTGCACACTGTGTAAGTAGCAATGTGATACATAGGTCCAAATGGGTATTTATCAAAGGGCAGTCATAACGAAAGGAAAAGAAACAATTTTAAAAGTAAGAACGACAACTTATTCATTTGAATTGGCACTTATTATCACGTATTATTAAGGAAAATATACATGTGTCAAAGTAAAAGGGGTAGTTATCTGATATACAAAGGGACATTTATTAGAGGTGAAAAAGGGGCACTTATTAAAAAGAAAAATGTCCACTTGTCAAAGTCAACGGGGTAGTTATCTGATATACAAAGGGACATTTATCAGAGGTGAAAAGGGGCATTTATATGAAAGGAAAAGGGGCACTTAACACTAGGAGAAAGGACCACTTATTTTGAGGTTTGTCAGATAATTTTGAAACCAACTGGCAGACGAAACCCCTGATTACCCTTTTTCCTATTCCTGGTCACGTAAGATATACGGAATTGTGTCCCCTTAATATATTATACAGTTATTGACTGGCAGGGGGTGTAATATAACATTATTTGGACCGCTGAAGGGAGTTATATTTACCAAGTGGTTATATTTTCCCGAAGCGCGCAGCGCTGAGGGAAAATATGGTCACGAGGGGAAATATAACTCCCTTCAGGTCCAAAGAATGTTATATACCCCCTGCCAGTCAATAACTGTTATATTAGATAGCCCTTTTTTTGTGGGGGGGGGGGGGGGGGGTCTAAACAAGTTTTGCCCGAAAAAAAAAAATCCCCTTTTTTTTCGGAAATTACGGAAAAATAATCTGTCGAGATAGTTCAAGAAAGAAAAAAAAACCTTACAAAAAAAATAAAAAATAAATAAATTTTGGGAAAAAAAAAGAAGAAAAAAATCGAAAACAAAAAATTCTTACCCAAAAAAGCATTTTTCGGGAAAAAAAAAAAATTACCCAAAAAAGCATTTTTTGGGAAAAAAAGAAAATGTGGAAAAAATAATTTCAAGGGAAAATAAAATTTATGGAAAAAAAATATTGAAAAAATTAAATGACCCTCGGTAATGGTGTAACGTGTGTAATTGGTGACATACAGTCCTCAAGAGGGCGACATGCATTGATTAAAAATATATTCATTTCACCAGCTGGTTAATATAAAACCGAAAAGTGACCGGCCAGGAAAATATAACAATTTGGATCCTCACAATTGATATCACGTGACGAGCTCTGGACCAATCACATCTCGGTATCTGTCTAAGCTATCTAATATAAAACGATATTAAACGATACAGACTATACTTTGCTTGTTGTATAATAAGGCTCAGTATCATTGATTTGGATTCATGTTATAAAAATAAGAAAAGACTTAACAGATTATTACTCGTGTTAATGGTAAAATCGTACTAGTAGCAGAATAGAAAATTCAGCTGCATATACTGTCAAAACTAAAATCGATGTATAGAGGTCGAACAGATGAACCGAGACAACCAAAACGAATGTTAGGCATATCTTGTATATGTGGATACTTTGCAGGTAAATTAGCTGAGATTACGATGCAATGATCACTCCATTTGAAACTGTAATCGGCAATTACAATTTCGCTTTTCATCATGAACAATATTTAATACCAAAAAATGAGTAGAATAAAGTATACGTTTAAGCAATTTTTTTCCATATTTTTTCCTCGCCATGTTAGTTCTTTGTATACTTTACGTCTAAACATAAACTCTAGTTTGTCAAAGTGGAGCAAGGAATCTCACGATATGACCATTATCAGCTACCAGGAATGAGGGGAACAAAATCAACCATTCAATCACTGCTGGTTGTGTCCTCGGGATGTGATAAAACGGTTTTTGTTCTCAGTATTGTGGTAGACAAACAAATATTTATAGAATTAGAGACACTTGGGAAAAAAGAAGAAGATGAAAAAGAAGTTTCAAAGTGATGGGCTTGTCAAAAGCCTAGTAATAGCAATTGCTCGTCTTTGTAAGTACGGCCTATTAAAACTTCCTCTACGACTTTCTACAAACTTTGATTAACATATTAATGAGTGTTTTAAAAGAAATAAAACGTATGGTGATCTTGATCTTGTCATGTAATGTGGTCTGTAATATACTTTAAAAATGGGTGGGGTGTGCCTGTCAAGAATACCCCCCACGTATCCTCTGCATGTCGTAAAAGGCGACTAAAAGGGGACCATTCAGCATCAGGGGGCTGGTGGTGGTACTGGGTGGCACCAGCAGGACCAATAAAAGCTTGCATATCTCCTAATACGTTGAATTCGGAAGGCGAGTTTAGGCCGCCTTTAAATAAGCTTAGCTTGCTCTGCATTGGGCAGCAGCGATGCAGTAGGAGTGTTTCGGCGGAAGATCCTTTTAAGACAACGGCGAACATCTGATTAATGCCTGGCGTGCTGGACGATCCCAGATACGGCTACATACTGCGGTGAAGAAGGCAACGGAAAACCACTTCACTATTATTCCAAGAACAATCATGATGAACCACAACTCTAAAACAAAAGCCAAAGGCGTGAAGGGGGCTCGTCTACCTCAAGGTACAAGCACCTCGCCCGGTAGGGTGTCCCATGGGCGACAGGTGGGCCCCGACCGTCAGCAAGCTACTGTTCGCAATAGGAATACCATCAGAGTTGGAACATGGAATGTGAGAACACTGTATCAGAGCGGCAAGCTGGAAAATGTTAAACAAGAGATGATGAGGCTAAATGTCAACATTTTGGGACTAAATGAAACAAGGTGGCTGAATAACGGCGAGTTTGTGATAGATGATTACAGATTGATTTATGCAGGAGGTGAAAAGCATGAAAGAGGTGTGGGTTTACTGCTGGATCCAGATATCTCAAAGAGTGTGTTGGGACACTGGTGTGTAAGTGATAGGGTGCTCCTTGTGAAATTACAGGGACACCCTTTTAACATCTCAATCATAGTGATTTATGCACCAACGGCAGATAGTGCTGATGAAGTTATTGACACCTTTTATGATTCCTTAGATAAAGCTAAATCTCAGTGCAAATCGAATGACATTGTCATTGTCCTGGGAGACCTGAACGCTAAAGTCGGTCATGGTACAGAGGGCAAAGCAGTAGGTCCGCATGGAATTGGTGAACGAAATGAACGAGGGGACAGATGGGTTCAGTGGTGTGAGGGGGAGAACATGGTCATCACTAATACTTGGTTCAAAGAACACCCTAGACGAGTATACACTTGGAAGAGTCCTGGCGACATCCTCAGAAACCAGGTAGACTATATTGCCATAAATAGTAGATTTAAAAGAGCAGTGAAACAATCAAAAACATATCCAGGGGCTGACTGCGGGGGTGATCATGTGCCGGTGATATGTACACTTCAGTGCAAATTAAAGAAACTCAAGAGACCAAAAGTTGTGAAAATATTGGATTTGTACAAGTAAAGAATAGGTTTGAGTTGCTCATAGATGAAGGTGAAGAAAACACGTGGGAGACGATGAGAAATATTCTGGTAGAAATAGCGGAAGAGTATGTGCCGAAAAAAAGAGAGAAAAAGAAGGAACAAATGGATGACAGAGGACATTCTTTTAATGATAAAATTGGAAATAGACATTGCAAGAAATATAGGGACCTAGACAAACAAATAAAGCAAAAGTGTAATGAGGCAAAAGAGAGCTGGATAAACGAACAATGTGTAGAAATTAAATCACAAATATTAGATATGCTGATGACACTGTTTTATTTTCTGAATCAGAGAAAGATCTCCAGAGACTCTTGAATGTAGTTGTAAAAGAAAGTGAGAGAATGGGACTAGAGATCAACTATACCAAGACAAAGTGCCCGGTGGTCTCTAGCAGTCCAAAATGTAACTTGAAACTGAAAGAACAGATTATTAAACAAGTCTCCTCACTTAACTACCTCGGCAGCATGATCACCGAGGATGCCAGATGTGAGACAGAGATCAAGAGAAGGATAGCTCTCGCTAAATCTGCATTTTCAAAGCTAGGCAAAATTCTGACAAATCGAACAATGAGTATGATGACCAGAATAAGAGTATTGAATTGTTACATTTACCCAGTACTTATGTATGGTAGTGAAACGTGGACTTTAGCCTCTGATACTAAAAAGCGTTTGGAAAGTTGTGAAATGTGGTTCTTAAAGCTAATACAAAGTTTTGGGAAATTTTAAAATTGGGTGGATAGTGATTCTTTACTATTTTGATATATTTGAATTCCCCTGTGGATGTATTATAAGCGCTAGTAACTTTAGCCCCTAAAACAATTCTGCTTTCGGGAAAAATTGAATGTAACAATTTACCGGTGCTCCCGGTAGATTTTGATATTTTTTTAAATAGCGCCTATACGGCCGTATAATGGTAGCTGCGAACATGCAAATCTCAGGCTATGTAGTTGTGATATATAATTTCTAAACGAGAATAGCTAATCGGTCGATTTTAGTCAAGAAACATTGTTTTATAGCTTAACTCTTTGTTTGCTTTGTTCGCCGATTTGCACGGACGTAGGCGTGCCAACTTCGCATTTTTGCACAGATGTATACGAGTCAATTAGACATTCATAATACCGCTCGCAGTGTGTAGCCACGCGTTGCGTTCACTATTGTTTACATTGTATACATCGCACGCTTTCCGGTAAACTGTTTTTCTTCATAGTGTTACATTCGAAATTACCGTGTATTTAGCGGTTTTCTTTGGATTTCTTTTACTGATGTTACGATGGCACCTGCTGGGAAACGTCAACGTGTGTTTAGTGTAGAGGAGGCTCGAGATCTTGTTACTATGGAAGCATGGAGCATGGACTCTGATTCCGACGAATCGAGCAGTGACGAAGACTCTAGTGATGAAAGTGTTCCCTCTAGTCCCACTCGTAGCATTTATTTATTTATTATTCTTACAATTAAAACTACACAGAAATGAACATGAATATTGTAACCATTGTCATAAGGTTTTTATTTTTATGAAGTTGTAGAAGGAATGCGTAGAAAGATAAGAGAGAGAGAGAGAGAGAGAGAGGGGGGGACATGACATGATAGAGAGGGAGAGAATAACAAGAAAGAGAGTGAACAGTGATAGAATAAGGATGAATAAAAATAATGAAAGAAAGAGATGAAGATGACAGCAAGAAAGAGAGTAGACTGATAGAATAAGAATGAATAAAAATTAATGAAAGAGCTAGAGATGACAGAAAGAAAGAGAGTAGACAGTGATAGAATAAGAATGAATAAAAATAATGAAAGAAAGAGATAGAGATGACAGCAAGAAAGAGAGTAGACAGTGATATAATAAGAATGAATAAAACTAATGAAAGAAAGATGTATCCTGTCTTGCCGTCATCTTTATATCTTTCTTTTATTATCTTTATTCATTCTTATGCTATCAGTGTTTACTCTCTTTCTTTCCGTCATCTCTATCTTATTATTATCATTTTCCTATCTATATGTACCCTATGTCTTGCCGTCATCTGTATATCTTTTTCTTATTATCTTTATTCATTCTTATGCTATATCAGTGTAATACTCTCTTTCTTGCCGTCATCTCTATCTCATTATTATTATCATTTTCCTATCTATATGTACCCTATGTCTTGCCGTCATCTCTATATCTTTCTCTAATTATCTTTATTCATTCTTATGCTATCAGTGTTTACTCTCTTTCTTTCCGTCATCTCTATCTTATTATTATTATCATTTTCCTATCTATAATTATGTACCCTATGTCTTGCCGTCATCTCTATATCTTTCTCTTATTATCTTTATTCATTCTTATGCTATCAGTATTTACTCTCTTTCTTGCCGTCATCTCTATCTTATTATTATTATCATTTTCCTATCTATATGTACCCTATGTCTTGCCGTCATCTGTATATCTTTCTCTTATTATCTTTATTCATTCTTATGCTATCAGTGTTTACTCTCTTTCTTGCCGTCATCTCTATATTATTATTATTATTATTTTCCTATCAATATGTATCCTATGTCTTGCCGTCACCTGTATATCTTTCTCTTATTATCTTTATTCATTCTTATGCTATCAGTGTTTACTCTCTTTCTTTCCGTCATCTCTATCTTATTATTATTATCATTTTCCTATCTATAATTATGTACCCTATGTCTTGCCGTCATCTCTATATCTTTCTCTTATTATCTTTATTCATTCTTATGCTATCAGTGTTTACTCTCTTTCTTGCCGTCATCTCTATCTCATTATTATTGTTATTTTCGTATCAATATGTATCCTGTCTTGCCGTCATCTTTATATCTTTCTCTTATAATCTTTATTCACAGTAAAGTCCTTTCATTTCATATCACTATTTCTCTCTCATAATGTCTCTCACGTCCGTTCTCCATATTTTATTCATTGCATACTCCACTCGTCAATCATTTCTGATAATAAGCTCTCTCACAATAAAGTAAATGGAAAACAATGCAATATAGTTTATATTTTAAGATTGATTCATTCTTTCTTTGTATATCTATGGCTGTGATAAATGTACTTGAAATCAATTTTATTGAGGGGTAAAGAAGGTGAGAGAACAGATGCGGTGAACATTCATAATGAGACATTTCAATAAGATGCTGATTATGTCATGTATATCACATATAATATATTATGCCTATACCATGTATACATGCTCATACCAGTGGGCAAAATCAATAACATTCTCTTATTTCTTATTGACTTATCATGGCACAACAAAAAAAAACATTCCCACGACGTCCCTTTTCATGCCCCGCTAAGCCGGACATTGAGAATAACCTGGGGTAATAGGGATTTCAATGGGCAGATTAGCCCATTGTCAAGGGTGGCTGAGCGGGGTACTTTCAAGTCTCTCCCTATTGAACTTCTTTTCGTCAACAACCTAAATACTAACCTTCTGAATTGTTAGAATACTTGAGCAAGGTATGTAAAGAAAGGTAAGAAGTCCACCTTTCTAATAGATTCGACTTGAAGATGTCTTATCATTGGTAAATAAGAAATTCTAGAGGAATAAAAAACTGCTGTAAATAAGAAAAATTAAACATTATATAATTATGATTATTATAAAAATAATAATTCAAAATATAACAAATGTAGGTTCATCGAAAAGCACGTTTTCCGGTCTACAACTTTGCTGCACAATATTTTTCATCATGATCATCCAGTGAAGAGTTATAGCCTCTTGATTCAGCAGAGTCAATACAGATTCCCTCGAAATGTGTGACCCTAAAAGAATGTGGCACAGGGGTTTTTTTTAAGTGGCGCATAAAGAGTTAATTAATATCTTGACCTTGAGAGGGAGCTATACAAAATAAAGAGTTAATTATTTACAATTCCATAACTTTAGACTCGATTTCAACCGCAACAACGATCACTAAATATTGTAGGATCGCTTATGCTTCCAACATGTTCATTTGAACCTAATTCATAACCCCATACCAAAACTTTGTATTACCTTTAAGAAGAATAATGAAAATCCCCTGGACTGACAGAGTTAGTAATGAGGAAGTTCTTACACGAGCTGGAGTGCAAAGGAAAATGATACGTGAGATGTTGATTAGGCAGTTGAAGTTCATGGGCCACATTACACGTAAAGAAGGCCTAGAGAATCTTGCTTTGACAGGAAAAATTGTGGGAAGAAGGAGTAGGGGAAGAAGGAGGATACTTTTGATGGACAGTCTGCAGAAATTGTTGGAAGAGAGGGGAGTGAAAGAACTGGGAGTGGTACTAATACAGAAGGCTAGGAACCGAGGGTTGTGGAACAGCATGATCGCCAAAGTCAATCGATATGACACTTAGAGAGAGACTTTAAATATAAAAAGGGGACATACCCTATTGTGTTCCTCCCCCCTTAATGTTCTTTATTTTGGGGGACGCGTTTTCACGAAATTCGAGGGAAAAAAACCTGGTCCCAGTCGCTTGTAATTAGTGGTATATTTTAAAGAGGCTATGCGAAATCTGCTGTTTCACGGGAGATGAGGTGTGATAAAATCACCTTATAAAAGTGCGTATGATAGTTATGTCTCTTTTTAACATGAATGACATTTGGTATTATGTAAATGCAGATGCCTTGAGTTTAAACCCCCTTCATATTGGTTAAATCGTTATATTCTTGAACGAACAAAATCGATTACCTTGATATTGTATGACAGTCAAAAGTGCATGGTGTTTAAAAGAGTTTGCAAGATGCCTTTTCTAGCAGTTGGGTATAACATGTCATCGTAGTTTAAAGGAACATTTAGTGTAAACAAGGGCATATTTATTATATTAAAGTTACTTATATAGAGAAAGGATATTTGATAGCGTTGAAAACAAGCACGATTATGTTCTAAAACGGGAACAGTTCATAAATATGAAATTTAGGGCATTATACCTTTAGCCTGCTTGGCTTCAGCCTAATTTCGCGGTGGTAGAAGTAGGGAGTTAGAAAGGAAAAGGTGCACGTGTCCAAGTAAAAGGTGCATTTTTCAGAGAGGTGAAAAGAATCACTTCTCGCACCCGAAAAAGGGGCACTAATAAGGACGGGTAAGGGACATTGGTAACGAAGGAAAAGGGGCACCTGTTATGCCTAAAAGGGGCATTCATTATGAATATTACAAAAGGAAAGAGGCACTTGTCAAAGTAAAAGTGGCAACTATCAGAATTGAGTAGGGCACTTATCAGAGGTGAAAAATGGCACTTATGAGAAGGGAAAGGGGCACTTCTCAAGTAAAATGAGCACCTATATATAAGTAAGGGAAAGGGCATTATCAAAGTAAAACGCATTCAGAGGCGAAAAGGGGCAATTCTCGGACCCGAAAATGAGCCATCATTAGAGGTGGAAACGGGTACTAATACGAACGAAAAATGGGAAATTATTACACAGGAAAAACAGGCAATTGTCGTGGCAAAAGGGCACATGTCAGATTTAAATAAGGGCACTTATCATAGGCAATAAGGGCCGCGTATGAGAAGGGGGAGTGTAAATATGATCATGCAAAAAAAGATTTTGTTTTGTTCATGTTAATCATCCAGCACCAACTAACCAAGCAAAACTTGGAAAACATGCAAATAAAGTATACTTGAAGACAATAATTTATAACAAATTACCTGTTGTTAAGACATTTAATTTAAAAGATCGAAAAACTAGACCCGAGGGATAATAATAGTATTCTAGGGCCCTCAAGGAGTGAACATTATTAACACTGTTGACGCTACCGTGTGTGAATATTATTTCATCATCATTATGCAGAATGATGCAAACACCCATGTTAAAATAATAACAGTTTTGGCCTTTTGAATACTCCTGCAAATATATGTGATAATTGCCACATACGGAAACATGTACAGTGTTTTCAACTCAAAATGCGCATCCTGTAAAAAAAAAATCCTTTAGGATAACATGAAATGACGTTAAATCACATTATCTGAGAATTTTGTTTCTGTTCGTGGCTCACTAACATATATCATACGTCTAATCAAGAGCATTCGTAAGAGCGCCTTGCGGACGGAGATTCGTATGGCCTTCGTACGACGACGCCTGGCGTTCGTAATGTGCTCATAAGGTGTACGTCAACAATTAATGCAATTTATGCAGCGTTTTTTGCAACCAGACAGAATATACAAACAAATCGTGAGATCTTCTTACGAAAGACTTGATAATGCCGTCAGTCACACGTACGACCATCTTGCGAGAACAAAAACTCGTAAGATGGCCGTAAGTCTGACGTAAGAAGAACCCAATTATGCATTCTTACTAAGAAAAAACGAAAAATTAAACTGCGATTGTACGAACTCCGCAAGAAGGACGTAAGAAACTACCCCGCATCGACGAATCCTTACAAACTTACCGACCTTTGTGACAGTAGCTTTACTTTCAACAAACACGTTTTCAAAATGGAATATAAAATGCGATTGCTTGTTATTATGTTTGACGCGTATATTTATTGATAAGAATAATCAATTTCGGTCAAAAGTGCATTTAGCACGTTTCGGAATAAGCTCTACGTGTATACATGCAAAGTATATATCAGAGACAAATTAAGTTAAATTGTGAGATGTACTCACTTAGTTGGATGTTGGATTCCAGTGAAGTTGATAATTGTGGAACCTAGTGAAGGTCGACCTGACGAAGCTGAGCAATGGGCTAAAGTAGTTTTCTTTCAGCTCTCTTCATTATTAAAAGTTATGATGTTCAGTATTTCGGCAGGTTTATTTGCAACCAGTCATACAACCTTGGCTGAGATTGATGACATTAAAAAGGACTTTACCAGGCCTATTTTTACAAAGTAAAGTATGAAACGCAAAGATTTACACACACAGAAATGTTGATCACTAGTAGTCCTTTATAACTATTTCCTCTTCATGAAATGAGAATAATACAAATTGTGTCAGTGCAAGAATGTTCATTCGCAGGTAAGATGGACGAATTTCTTCAATCTTCGGAAGACCTGTTAACCGCTCATGAAGAAGAATTATGCGGCACTGAATGTTAAATTCGCTGTGCTAGATATTAACAACAGACAGTCAATTTTCGACGCCCAATAAAACAGCTACATGACATTATGCAAATGAGGCATCTACAAACAACCATTCAGATTGCATGCTGCGTATCCATGACCATTTATAGCCAGTTTTTGCACACGGTTTTAGGTCACATGGCACCAGGGTGAAATAACTACCCTTGATGCGAATGTAAACGAATACATTATAATTGTATATGTGTCGTGGTATAGTGCATACGCCGTCTGAATGTGAATCAATTGGTTAGCGATTCGAGTCCCACCGCGGCACTATTTACCTTCATTTGCCTCTCTCCACCCATGTGTTGAATGAGTACCGGAAGGAAGGGATTCCTAAAATACAGTGTGCACTGAAATCGATAGCCTAACAGAATTAGTATTGGAGCGCCTTGAGCTACCTGCGTGGTGGATATGTGTCTTATAAAACTATCCGCTATTGTTAGACTATTAAACCTTGTGACCTAAATTTGTATATATTTCGTCAGCAAAAAATTAAGAACATTTATTCCGTTATACTCGTAAATCACAAAATAGCTAGTACGGAACCGTTTACGATGTATCAGTGTTCGCGGAGTTTAAAAAAAGTATATATATATGTGTGGTCCATCATGACAATATTATTCATTCATGGAACGTGTCCTTATTTTAAAATGAATAATCACAGTTTAGCTACAGGAGAGGGGGGGGGGGACTTCGCTTACAACTGCATCATTTCCAGAATAAACTTTTTTTTCTGAACGTTTCTGATAGTCAGATGGTACATTGTAAAGGCCTTTCATATTAAACGCTTAAGGGATCTGGTAACTTTGTCTCAGATTCTGAAACAAAATCCTGGATTTAGCTGATGATGCAATCATAATTATAAACCTTTAGGTCAGTCATGAACACCATGACTTTAACAAGCCGATCGCCTGTCTGATTATCAAGATATTTGTGATTGGAATTACAAATTTTGAAAACCGTTTGCCAAACGATTTTCATTACACTACAGTCTATTGGGGAAAACGAGTATAATAAAACCGTTCACTCAAAGATTTGTACTTGTTTGAGGCACTTTTTAGGGCTTCAATATTGCACCATATCACAGACACTGATAACACGTAGGGCCGTGCATCTCACATTTAAAATTGTTAAACGATGCCTTTAAAATACAAAAGTACTAAAAATAGGTTAAATTTAATGTACCAACAAGGAAGTGGTATGGCTGTGTAAAAGGATGGCAACAAAGGTTATTCGCGTTTTCACTGAACTTTGTATTTTAATACAAGAAATGTGAAGCGTATTACACTTCACGACATATATAAAAGGGGAAGCTTCTTCCTCTTTTATGCTGGTGAGGAGTATTTAATAAACAGCAACAACAACAAAAAACATCGACAACATAAACAGTGATGACGACAATAACGACCACAACATATGTTAAGGCTGGTTGATCTAAATGAATATGCGTATGGATCGAAAATACTAGTATGACCTTCTCTTTCAAGAAAAGGAAAACAATTCGGGTTCATGATAATGGTGTGAATAACTAAATATGGTCGTATAACAGGCCCATTAGAATGTTATGGGCGCTGCATTTATGAAACGATAATTATTAAAACGTGACTACTACTACTACTACTACTACTACTACTGCTACTGATACTACTACTACTGCTGCTACTGCTACTGCTACTACTACTACTACTACTACTGCTGCTACTGATACTACTACTACTAATACTAATATTAATACTACTATTATTATTACGTTTGCTACTACTACTGCTATTACTAATTCTACTACTACTACTACTACTACTACTACTACAACTACTACTCCTACTACTGCTGCTGCTGCTGCTGTTGCTGCTGTTATTACTACTACTACTACTACTGCTACTTCTACTACTACTACTATACTACTACTACTAATATTGCTTCTAATACTACTACTGCTACTACTACTGCTACTACTACTGCTACTTCTACTACTACTACTATACTACTACTACTACTATTGCTTCTAATACTACTACTACTACTACTACTGCTGCTGCTGCTGCTGCTGCTGTTATTACTACTACTACTACTACTGCTACTTCTACTACTACTACTATACTACTACTACTACTATTGCTTCTAATACTACTACTGCTACTACTACTACTACTGCTGCTGCTACTGCTGCTACTGCTGCTACTGCTACTACTTCAATGATTACTGTCGGTTTAGTCAAGGTAATCTAGAACGAAGGCAGACAGAGAATGAGCTCTCCTCTCTCTCTCTCTCTCTTAATCTCTCTCTTTCTCTCTTTATCTCTTTCTCTCTCTTTATGTACACATGTATTCATATGTTTAAAGAAAATAATCTCTGAGTCATCCATTTTGGAAGAGAAAAAAAGTTGTTTTATTTGTGTCTTGGAACAAATGTTAAAAAAATATATCCACGACTACATTAAAGTAACATTACCCGTGTTTCCAGTTTGAATTGCCCTTAAGTGTAGAAGTGTAGTAATTACAAATTTCACAAATTTATTCATAGCTGTGATATCTTAGGGACAATAAGAAATACACGAGTTACACGTTGGCTACTGGGTGGCGCTAGAGGGCGCTATAGGGAAATTGCTTCATTAATACAACTTTAAATTATAGATAGCATAGTACCCATGTTGTCCCAAGATAAAATTTCGCGCCACCCCTACCCCCTCCCTCACCACCACCACTACCAGCGTTTGTCGATTTCTGGATCTGCTAGGAAAAAGACTACCTACTTAAAGTCTTAAAGAGAAGGTTGAGTTCTTGGAAAAGATGCAAAACAATTTGTGAGCAATTTATCATTGTTGACTACGCAAGTGTGGATGAAAATCAGATAAAAAAGATTCCCTGAAAAGCATGGCTTTTCAAATGCCTTAATATTTTAACAATGGCATGTAACATCATAACAATCGGGACGGATTTTTTTATGTCACATGTTCATGTAGTCCCATATACATCTTTTTGTGTACAGTGATTGCAACTTTACCAAGACTGGGCCAAATTTCGTATCATTTTGCTGATTTCAGAACCTTGCAGTACACAACAATACATATATGCTAGATGATCGACCTTTGCTTATTGATTCCACACAGTTTCTTTCACAATGCAATCGCATGACCAGAACTCTATTTTTATCTTTAAATACTAATTTCTGATAATTTGGTATATTTTATGAAAGAGGAACTCAAGTATGCGTTCAGCACGCACCCTGCCTGTCGGGAAATGCTGTACATCCGTTTGAAATGCACTGATGATTATAACATCTGATTTCTTGTTTCGAATAGTCATTAGACCTAAGTGTACTTTAGCGAAAGTCATTTTGGTAGAAAAACTTTAGGGTTGCGAAATGCATTTTCAGCTTCTATTTCCTGATATGATAATATACAGAATAACGCCAAGATTAATATCTCTAGCATTCGTTGTGAAAGGTATTATATTTCTTGCGGTTTAGGGGATAGATTCTTTACTGTTACAGTAGTCTTAAATACTAATTTCTTGTATATTTCTTGAAAGAGGATATTAAGCATACTTTCAACACGCACCTGGATGTAGGAACATGTTGTACATCTGCTTTGCTACAAAATATCCCATTTTGCTGCAGGCCTACTTCCCAGGTCGAAATTCCAGTTGATACCAGTTGAAACCAGTAAGTATTTCAAACTGGTATCTACTGTTTTCAACTGGGCTTAACTGGTACCAGTTGATACCAGTTGAAACAATTTGGAAAACTGTAAGCATAAAATTAGAATACTTTGTTTGCAAGATCATGGTTGGTGAATTTCCCCATATTTTCACAATGTAGGTCTAGGCCGAATACGAGGTGGGTGTTATTTCCTGTTGTTTTTGATCTCTCATGATCTTTCTTTCCTCATCCGGAAGAAGTCACTTCAGATGATCTAGGGGAGAACAGAGTCTACAAAAGTTCCCGAGAAATATTAAAAAGGTATATATAAAAACCAAAAGAGAAAGAGAGAGAGAGAGAGAGATTGAGCGAGGGGGGTATAGAGAGAGGCTCAGAGAGAGACAAACGGACCTTTCATCAAATAAATGATCCGGAAATGATCAAAGGGATGAATGAGCAATGAAAATTAAGCTTTATATCAAAGGGATTGCTAGGGGGAGGGGGGGGGGCACTCGGCAGATTTGCCGTTTCGACGGGGCTGTGCCATTCGGAAGCCACCAAACCTGTACCCAATTGTAAGGATCATTTTTGCGGAAAAGGGTACCTATTATCAGGGGGGGGGGGTCCCCCAAAAAAGTGTATCTTAGCGACACAATTGACATCCAGTACTTCTAGACTTCACTGTCATCAGACACCATTGAGTGGCTGACCGACATCTTTTATTCTTTGGTAATAACATACAGCAAATGAGCTGTAACAGGTACCTTATGAGCAATTGTGTACATCAATATTGTAATGGCCAAAATTAAATTGATTAATTCTTTGTGCAGCACAAAACGTACGACCATTCGGTAAAAGGGTCTGGAAAAAAAAATCAGACTATTACTTAGGCGATTGCAATCACTTAAGTCGATTCGACAACTAATGGTTGTTATTTTCCCACTAAAAAAAAACAAAAACATTTTGAAACCCTTTTGTTTTGAGGGAAGATCTAAATTAGTATTGTTTTTTAGATGCCGTTGGAATTTAACATTTTCATTTTTTGACTTGCAAATGGGACAAGGTACCTTTAAAGATTTTTTCTGCCCAAAATCATACCCCGTGTTTTGGGGATTTTGGGGGCGAAAAAGTCACACATTAGAGCGGTACATCCCCGTTTACCTTTAATGCTGAAAAGAAAATCGTTCGAAAGTCGCTCCTAATTATTTTGTACCTATAACGCCGGTTAAAATCAAGTGTCCAGATACACAACCCGGCAAACACATCTTTTTCGATTGAGTGAGATTTTAAAACTAATTTGAACCGCGTCGTTTAATTTGCGTACGACCCTCTTACAAAGTCATGACACACAATAACATGTATAGACATAATCAAAAATAATTAGAAACGCAAAATACATTGCAAAATCTCTGAACTGGTTGGTTCGTTTGCCAAGCATGTCAAAATAATGTAATTTAATTCCTCTCAGATATTAAAGCCCGGACAACTATTGCATGTAGGCCTATACAATCGTGCAATTCCGAAGCAACTTTCAAAAGGACTATAAATTAAGCCTAATCTCCATGCAGAGATTCGATAAGAGCTTCCCGCTGACGTGACGTGCTGACCCGTAGTGACTGTTTGTGCAGCACTTAACTGCATGCATTGCATGCGAAGATCGAATCCCCGCGTGTGCGCTGATCCTCAGGTCACAATGTGCCTACAAAATAATCCTATTCCCTGTTGGATCAGCGAATAGAAACTTACTTATTTTAAATTTAGAACCCCCAAATAGACAAAATTGGTTAAAATAAACCTCTTCATGGCAATCTGGAGGTTTTAAAACTGGGAATGGGCGAAATTCCGACTCAATTGAGTGAAAGATCCCCAGACCACAGAGAAAAGTACCGTCAAACAAACGGAAGGACATACAGACATACACACAAGATTAGCCAAATTATAGTAAGGATAGTCTGTTGAGAGCCAGAAGTGTGTTAACTCTGTGTTGAAGTATATGAGTTAACGCCCTTCTGGCTCCAAACCGTACGTACTCTTTCTCTAGTTATTTAACTTTTTTTTTTCTCTCTCTCTCTATGTCTCTCTCACATTCTACTTTCTCTCTCTCCCTCTTTCTCTCTCTCTCTCTCTCTCTTACACATACGCTCTCTAAGGGTATGTTTATGCTCAACTTTTTCTGGCCAGAATCAGGCATCTGTTACGCGTTTAGTTTAAAACACGGTTGCGTCCTTTCTCATTTTTGTAGAATCACCGAAAAACGGCGATCACGATCGCCGATCGTAAACTCACAAAAAGGTGCGTTTACGATCGGCGATGCTGCAAAATCGGCGATTCTGGGAAGCATAAACGCACAATCATTTGTAAACGCGTTTAAATGGGGTCAACGCACTGACCTCTAGTGGGTCTACGTAGCATGTGCAGTGCAGGTTTGCGAATCTATCTGCAAGGCCACCCAGCCAGATTTGCCTGGAGGAGCCAGAGAAGTGAGCATAAACAGTACACCGTGGAACTGCGATTACGATGAGCGTTTACGATGAGCGTTTCAGATCGCTCATTCTATAATACCTTCAAAATCAAGCACAAACGCACCCTTACTCGTGGCAAACATATGAACAGAACCATGTACACTTATATACGCTCATATAAAGGCTGGAATCTGCCTACCACCATTTACAACTTGGAATTAAGTTGTATTTTGCGAGCCGTTGCTACGGACAACCAATATCATGTATACGGTAAATGTAATGCAACATGAAATTCACACCACTTTCTTAAAACGAGGAAAACAGAACTAACCAAAACCACGTGTATCTTCATTTTAGTATAATTATGAAGAGTATATATATTTATAATCCTTGTTGTACTTTTCCTTCAATTCAAGTCTATTACCAAACAAAAACAAAGGAGGGAGGGTAATAGGGCCTATGGAAAATTTAGAATTGGAAGGGCGTCCTGGATTGAAAATGTTACTGTCTGGTGGGAGGGCGGGGGAGGCAAATGCTAACAAAATCAGTGACGTCGAATGCAAAAATGAAAAGAACAAGGCAAAATTGAAATTTCAATGAAGAGGGGCACAATATGAAAGATCATTGGAGACGAGGCGAGAATTATTAATTATTTGAGCACTAAAAATATTCAAATATCACTTGTTAAGTGGGCTAAATGATCTTTGCAAAATTGTTTTTGCTTTCATATACTGAACTGAAATTTGTTAATGTAGTTTCCATCCTGGTGACAGTTTCTGTCCCCCAAGTTTACCCTTTTAAAGTTCATTTACTCCTCCCCCTAACTCTGACCTTTGTTCTACACTTTTAGTTCAGATCGATCGTAACGCATGCGCATTGTCTAAATCAGCTAAGAAGAGCCCTTGCAGT
Organism: Strongylocentrotus droebachiensis; assembly: GCA_035222895.1. Classification (NCBI taxonomy): domain Eukaryota; kingdom Metazoa; phylum Echinodermata; class Echinoidea; order Camarodonta; family Strongylocentrotidae; genus Strongylocentrotus; species Strongylocentrotus droebachiensis. The sequence continues at coordinate 224,403 of JAVYIG010002210.1, forward strand.
ATGCCCTCAGCCTAGTCTCACTGTGCAGACACTGTTACGCACATTGACTTACAGGATATATGCCTAGTAGAAGTAGGCCTGCATCAAAGATAGTATACAAATAATGCATGCGCATGAGTTCATTATACGATCTATCCGCACTCGAGTTGAGACTGTGTTTATTTATTGCACGAAGCCGTTAGGCTGAGTGCGATAGATACACACATCATCAACGAGGGCGGATAGATCGTATAATGAACGAATGAAAACATGCATCATATGTTTTATACCACGAAACTCCTAGATCCTTGTTATTTGATGTAAAAAGAATTCAGCACACTTAACTCTATACCCATTTACGCTAGTGCTGCGCAAGAATAGGCCCATGTACACACATTATTAAGCGCTAACCTATATACGCGCACTACTGCACGTCATGTACATGCGCTTAACAAGCGTGCAATAGTACTGTAAAATATTGCACGCTTTCTCATGAAAAAGCGTGCAATAGGCTCAGTAAATGAATCACACGTGACCGCGCATGACGAATCATTTTGATTGAGATCTGGGAGTGAGTATAATAACACACTTTGTTTGCGAGATCATGGTTAGTGATTTTCCCATATTTTCACAAAGTAGGCTTAGGCCGAATACCAGGTGGGTGTTATTTCCTGTTATTTTGATCTCTCGTGATCTTTCTTTCCTCATCCGGAAGAAGTCACCTCAGATGATTTAGGGGTTAACAGAGTCTACAAAAGTTCAAGAGAACTATTAAAAAGGTATATGAAAACCAAAGAGAGAGAGATTGAAAGTGGGAAGGTGGAGAGAGAAAGTGAGGGTGAGAGAGTGGGATATAGAGAGAGGGTCAGAGAGAGAGAGATAGAGAGAGAAAGAATAAGGAAATATTGCCTGAGAAAGTCTACGTAATCAGAACAAATTTATTATAGATTGCAAGAAGAAATAGAAGAAACGGTAGAGGTATAATTTGCATATACATGTTAATGTATACTGCTGCTTGTCTGCTTTGTGAAGAGTTATTTTGTAATACTTAGTGCTTTTAAATGTAACTGAAACTGATAATTTTCCGTCTCTTAAAATCACCTTATCTTTCATTATACCCTCTCTTATTTATCATTATAGTCTGTTGAGAGCCAGAAGGGTGTTAACTCTGTGTTGAAGTATATGAGTTAACGCCCTTCTGGCTCCAAACAGAATTACCGTGCGTACTCTTTCTCTATGTCTCTCTCACTGTCTCTCTTTCTCTCTCTCTCTCTCTCTTTCACACTCTCTCTGTCTCTCTCTCACTCTCTTTCTCTTTTTCTCCCTGTCCCACACTCTCTCTTTCTTTCTCTCTCTCTCTCTCTCTCTCACTCTCTTTCTCTCTATTTCTCTCTCACACTCTCTCTTTCTCTATATCTCTCTCACACTCTCTCTTTCTCTTTCGCTCTCTTACACACTCTCTTACTCGTGTCAATCATATGAACACAACCATGCACACTCATATACGCTCATGTAAAGGCTGGCATCCACCTTACACCATTTACAACTTGGAATTAAGTTGTATTTTGCGAGCTGTTGCTACGGACAACCAATATCATGTATACGTTGAATGTAATGTAACATGAAATTCACACCACTTTCTTAAAACAAGAAACAAAGAACTAACCAAAGCCACGTGTATCTTCATTTTAGTATATGAAGAGTATATATATTCATAATCCTTGTTGTACTTCTCCTTCAATTCAAGTCTATTACCAAACAAAAACAAATGAGGGAGGGTAATAGGGCCTATGGAAAATTTAGAATTGAAGGGGGTCCTGGATTGAAAATGTTACTGTCTGGTGGGAGGGCGGGGCGAGGCAAATGCTAACAAAATCAGTGGCGTCGAATGCAAACAAGAAAAGAAAAAGGCAAAGTTGAAATTTCATTGAAGAGGGGCACAATATGAAAGATCATTGGAGACGAGGCGAGAATGATTAATTATTGGAGCACTACAAATATGAAAATACCACTTGTTAAGTGGGCTAAATGATCTATGCAATTTGATTAATAACCATTGATAAACGAAAAAATAAAACATACACAAAACAAGAGGTCCATAATAGATTAAGATAGACGGTGAAATGGGGTCATTATTTTGCCTTCATATATACTGAACTGAAATGTGTTAATGTATTTTCCATCCTGGTGACAGTTTCTGTCCCCCAAGTTTACCCTTTTAAAGTTCATTTACTCCTCCCCCTAACTCTGACCTTTGTTCTACACTTTTAGTTCAGATCGATCGTAACGCATGCGCATTGTCTAAATCAGCTAAGAAGAGCCCCTTGCATTATGCCCTCAGCCTAGTCTCACTGTGCAGACACTGTTACTTACAGCGACTTACAGGATATATGCCTAGTACAAGTAGGCCTGCAGCAAAGAAAGTACACTTTGTTTGCGAGATCATGGTTAGTGAATTTCCCCATATTTTCACAATGTAGGCATATGCCGAATACGAGGTGGGTGTTATTTCCTGTTATTTTGATCTCTCATGATCTTTCTTTCCTCATCCGGAAGAAGTCACTTCAGATGATCTAGGGGTGAACAGAGTATACACAAGTTACAGAGAACTATTAAAAACGTATATGAAAACCAAAGAGAGAGAGAGAGATTGAGAGAGAGAGATTGAGAGAGGGAGGGTGGAGAGAAAATGAGGGAAAGTGAGAATGAGAGAGGGGGACATAGAGAGAGGGTCACAGAGAGAGGGATAGATAGAGAGAGAGAGAGAGAGAGTAAGGAATTATTGCCTGACAAAGTCTACGTAATCAGAACAGATTAAAAGTTAATTATAGATAGGAATAAGAAAGAGAAGAAATGGTAGAGGTAACATAATTTTCATATAAATGTCAATGTTTACTGCTTTTTTTGGCTTTGTGAACAGTTATTTTGTAATACTTGGTGCCTTTAAATGTAAATGAAACTGATCATTTTCTGTCTCTTAAAACCACATTATCTTTCATGATACCCTCTCTTATTTATTTTATTTATTTATTTATTTATTCATTTCCTCTCATAGGGTGGATGGCACTTTCAGCACAGCTGATTTTCAAAGGGGTCCACATACATAAAAATAACAATAAATATACAGTGAATTATACAATAATATGTAAAACTTGCAAATGCAAGAAGTAAGGCAATGAATATGTACATGTATAGTTATAGCAAATAAATATCTAACAAATTAATGTACAAGACAAACACGCAATAAGACAGTTAATTGCAGATTTACAACTAGAACGACAACAAGCATATACGAGTAAAACTGAAAAACCGATAACATAACACAAAACAAACATCAGGTAAACATAAGGGAAAAACAAAAATAAAAAACAGGACACGAATAAGAGGATGGGTATAATATTTATCACGTTTAAAAGTATTTAAAAAAAAAGGGCAAGATAATGTTCAGTCTATATGAGTTCATTCAAATCAATGGTGCGAACAATGGTAGCCAGTGTGTTTGAGGTTCGCGTTTCATTATAGTCTGTTGAGAGCCAGAAGGGTGTTAACTCTGTGTTGAAGTATATGAGTTAACGCCCTTTTGGCTCCAAACAGAATTACCGTACGTACTCTTTCTCTATGTCTCTCTCACACTCTCTATCTCTCTTTCTCTCTTTCTCTCTATGTCTATATCACACTCTCTCTTTCTCTTTTTCTCTCTCTCACACTCCGGCTTTCTCTCTCTCTCTCTCTCTCTTTCTCTCTATTTCTCTCTCACACTCTCTCTTTCTCTTTATCTCTCTCACACTCTCTTTTTGTCTTTTCCTGTCTCTCACACTCCGGCTTTCTCGTGTCAAACATAATAATGAACACAACCATGCACACTTATATACGTTCATGTAAATGCTGCCATCTCCTGCCACAATTTACAACTTAGATTTAAGTTGTATTTTGCGAGTTGTTGCTACGGACATTCAAAAACATGTACATGATGAATGCAACTAATGTAACAAGAAAAACACAATAAACCAAAACCATGTTCATATTCATTTTAGTATATAAAGAGTATATATATTTCCAATCAATTTTGTTTACTTTCCCTTCACTTCAAGTATATTACCCCCCCCCAACAACAAAAACAAACAACAACAACAACAACAACAACAAACAAACACACAACAACAACAACACAGCATACTAGATGAAGTAGAAAAGTGGACAGCAAAGCAAATGTAAACGGCATTTGGATATTAAAGCTGAAGAAAATTGATGTATAACAGCCAATATCCAAGAGCGGGAAAACAACACAAAATACATTTCAACATAGAGAAAATTATATCACTTCATTAAAAACTTACTTATTTGGCGGTTCAATCCAACTTTCTCTGACTCTGAATATAGGCATTTTATTGGAAAACGTAGATTTAAGGCCTAGTCAAAGATTAATCAATATTTTATTAAATGTGCAACTTATCAATTTCTGCACTATTTGCAATGTATACTATCTGTTATGTTATAAATCAAAGCTTCCGTGTGTGATGTATAACTACCATTACGTTAATTAGCATTGGTTCAGAAACAAAGATCGTAGGTTCGAGCCTCAGCACTGCAGGTATGTCTTCAAACAAGACATTTTATCTGCATCGCTTCTTTAGCTCCGCTGAGGTTTATTTGGTGGAATGTCTTTCTAAGTTTCGAAACAAGAGACCCCTATGCGATATAAACAAAAAGCACAAGTTATGTGTTTTAAAAATGTTCTTAAAGAGTGTAATTGGTTGTCCGACCGACTTTGAGTCAATTATACCCCCACTTTGATGATTTTTGCTCAGTTGTAAAGTTCGTTCGTTCGTTCGTGTCTCCTTAGATCAAGATTAAAGTAATCTTGATCTTCGGAGTAGTTGCTTCAACCGGCCGTGTCAGACACGTTGCCCCGGGGTGCGACATAGGACTCTTGTAGCGTGCCCCTATTTAAAACAATTATACATTAATAGTATGAAACTATTAAAATTACTCTCATGTTACGGGAAAAATATTGCATATATATATTTATATACCTCACTTAAGAAATCCAGCCATCTGATTGGTCGAAATTGCATTCATAAACTTTAACTATTTCTGTAAAATTCCCAGTAACCATGGTTACCGGGAAAATAGGTCAGTCTCTATGGTTACCCCATAGGTTTACATGTTAAAAAATGGTCTGAGCGATCGAGGATACCGTATACGTGTGCGAAGAATTGGTCGGTAATTTCAATACAATTGAATCTTGATCGATCTTACCGACAATTTTATCTTGCATTGTTGACATGAAGACGAAAATAAACTTCCAAGTTGTAAAGTGAAATGGCGTTTGATTGTGCTTTACACATTAGCCAAGTCTGCAATGGGAATCGCCCAAAGTTGGTCCTCCGTATATTAATTTCCCTCGATTAGGCTTTATTTTCATTTGATACTTTTATTGTCCTGTTCTCATGAGACATGTAAGAGGTAAGGATATGACGTCACATTGTTACAGAAGAAGAAAATCATTTGATCCCCTGTGGACCATGTTTATAATGATGTCATTTATAAATTATGTAGGTGTCATCGAGTGACGTCATGTCAGAGGTAAGGATATGACGTCACATTGTTACAGAAGATGAAAATCATATGAACCCTAGTGGACTATGTTTATAATGACTTCATTTATATGTCGGTGTCATCTGGTACCGTCATACTTGAGTAGGTAGGGTTCTCAAAGCCCTCATCCGTATGTACCACGTGAGCCTGTAGTAACAAATAAAAAAGAGAAAAACAGATAGATAATAAATTGTGGATCATAAAATGAATATTATGAGATGTAACAACATGCAACTATGCCATTCATCACTCTTACATGGACCTAGGCTCTGAGAACGCTTACTCTTCGTGTGTATACTCTGTTTCTCAATATTTTTATTATAGAGAGGTCAAAATGAATTTCTAGTTTACTGGCTTTGGTCGACCCATGGAATAAACAGGCGGACTCTTGTGAAATACTATACCTCATACCATATGACACTCTACTGAGTGTTTCGATTCATATCAACTTTGTTTTAAATATGAGAAAATGAATGCAGACGTACTATTTTCAACGAACATTAGAAGGCGCGTATGTCAATGGTTTAAAATACAAATGATGTATACTGTTTATTTATGTTGGTGAGAAATTACGATACATGAAGGAAGCCTGAAATATCTTTTGAGATGGATAGATCAAGGGTCATTAGCTATATTTACTATTATCAGGCAATTGTCTTCCTTTCAAAATAATTCTAATGTTGTAACAAAGGAGAATGGGGCTTGACATTCTCACATAAGCACTATTCTTCAACCTATAATATGATCGCAAATACTTTCGTGAAAATCAACCTATTTTCAATAGCTGATGCGTCACGTATTGGAATGCATGAACATGATAATGACGTATTACGTAACCTGAACATTATTTATATTGGTGGTATTCTCGAAAGAGGACTAACTTTAGTCTATGGTTTAATACCCCGGTGTACATGGGTGGTATTCACGAAAGAGGACTAACTTTAGTCCATGGTTTAATACCCCGGTGTACATGGGTGGTATTCACGAAAGAGGACTAACTTTAGTCCATGGTTTAATACCCCGGTGTACATGGGTGGTATTCACGAAAGAGGACTAACTTTAGTCCATGGTTTAATACCCCGGTGTACATTGGTGGTATTCACGAAAGAGGACTAACTTTAGTCCATGGTTTAATACCCCGGTGTACATGGGTGGTATTCACGAAAGAGGACTAACTTTAGTCTATGGTTTAATACCCCGGTGTACATGGGTGGTATTCACAAAAGAGGACTAACTTTAGTCCATGGTTTAATACCCCGGTGTACATGGGTGGTATTCACGAAAGAGGACTAACTTTAGTCCATGGTTTAATACCCCGGTGTACATGGGTGGTATTCACGAAAGAGGACTAACTTTAGTCCATGGTTTAATACCCCGGTGTACATGGGTGGTATTCACGAAAGAGGACTAACTTGAGTCCATGGTTTAATACCCCGACTAAGTATGGAGTGTCCATATGAATATATTTTTGAATAATTTGATATGTCCCTAAATAACCATGATAACATAATATTATGTCTTAATATTTTAACAATGACATGTAACATCATAACAATCGGGACGGATTTTTATGTCACATGTTCATGTAGTCCCATATACATCTTTTTGTGTACAGTGATTGCAACTTTACCAAGACTGGGCCAAATTTCGTATCATTTTGCTGATTTCAGAACCTTGCAGTACACAACAATACTTATTTGCTAGATGATCGACCTTTGCTTATTGATTCCACACCGTCTCTTTCACAATTAAATCGCATGACCAGAACTCTACTTTATCTTTAAATACTAATATCTGATAATTTGGTATATTTCATAAAAGAGGAACTCAAGTTTGCTTTCAACACGCACCCGGCCTGTCGGGAAATGCATTGGTTAATATATCCTCCGATGACTTGTTTCGAATAGTCATTAAACTTCAGTGAAAGTAAATGTGTTATATAAACATAAGAATTGAGAAATGCACGTACAGCTTCTATTTCCTGATATGATAATTTACAGAATAACGCCAAAGTTAATATCTCTAGCATCCGTTGTGAAAGGTATTATATTTCTTGCGGTTTGGGGGATAGATTCTTTACTGTTACAGTAGTCTTAAATACTAATTTCTTGTATATTTCTTGAAAGAGGATATTAAGCATACTTTCAACACGCACCTGGATGTCGGAACATGTTGTACATCTGCTTTGCTACAAAATATTCCATTTTGCTGCAGGCCTACTTCCCAGGTCGAAATTCCAATTGATACCAGTTGAAACCAGTAAGTATTTCAAACTGGTATCTACTGTTTCCAACTGGGCTTAACTGGTACCAGTTGATACCAGTTGAAACAATTTGGAAAACTGTAAGCATAACATTAGGATACTTTGTTTGCAAGATCATGGTTAGTGAATTTCCCCATATGTTCACAATGTAGGCCTAGGCCGAATACGAGATGGGTGTTATTTCCTGTTATCTTGAACCTTCATGATCTTTCTTTCTTCATCCGGAAGAGGTCACCTCAGATGATACAGAGGTTAACAGAGACTGCACATGTTCCAGAGAACTATTAAAAAGGTATATGAAAACCAAAGAGAGAGAGAGAGAGAGATTGAGAGAGGGAGGGTGGAGAGAAAAAGAGAGAAAGTGAGAGTGAGAGAGGGGGATATAGAGAGAGGATCAGAGAGAGAGAGAGAGAGAGTAAGGAATTATTGCCTGACACTGCCTCAACGTTATGGAACAATCTCCCGGAACATCTAAAAAACATTGACTCCAGTGTTAAGTTTAAGATTGCTTTTAAAGACGCACTTATTAACATTTCATTCATCCATTTTTGTCTGTTACCTGGTACATCTTGTCTTTGTATTCTGAGAAGAAATGGTAGAGGTAACATAATTTTCATAGTAATATGTCAATGTATATACTGCTCTATTTTTGCTTTGTGAAGAGTTATTTTGTAATACGTGGTGCTTTTAAATGCAAATGAAACTGATCATTTTCTGTCTCTTAAAACCACCTTATCTTTCATTATACCCTCTCTTATTTATCATTATTATGTTGAGAGCTAGCCTTATGACAAGGCCTCGTGACTCTAGCTGATATTAGTCTAGATACCCGGGGTGAACGCGCGACCGAGAAAATCAGGCCAGTTAGAAAGGGGTGAGCTGTTTCATCGGTGTCACACCGATAGAATGAAACATTTCTTATGCTCTTGAGCAGGAGAATTTAATAACCTATTTCCCTTCTTTTCATCGGCTATTTAATCGGCTTTTTCTCCTCTGTAGCATTCATACTGGCCGTTTCATCGGATGCGTCCGGATGCTTCCGATGAAAATCAGGCCAGTTTGAAAGGGATATCACACACACACTCTCTTACTCGTGTCAAACATATGAACACAATATACAATATAATGGACACTCATATACGCTCATGTAAAGGCTGCCATCTGCCTGCCACCATTTACAACTTAGATTTAAGTTGTATTTTGCGAGCTGTTGCTACGGACAACCAATAACATGTACATGATGAATGTAATGTAACATGAAATTCACACCACTTTCTTAAAACAAGAAAAACAGAACTAACAAAAACCACGTGTATCTTCATTTAAGTATATGAAGAGTATATTTATTTATAATCATTGTTGTACTTTTCCTTCAATTCAAGTCTATTACCAAACAAAAACAAAGGAGGGAGGGTTATAGGGCCTATGGAAAATTTAGAATTGGAAGGGCGTCCTGGATTGAAAATGTTAATGTCTGGTGGGGAGGGGCGAGGCAAATGTAAACAAAATCAGTGGCGTCGAATGTAAAAATGAAAAGAACAAGGCAACATTGAAATTTAATTGAAGAGGGGCACAATATGAAAGATCATTGAAGACGATGGCGAGAATGATTAATTAATCGAACACTAAAAATATGAAAATATTCCTTGTTAAGTGGGCTAAATGATCTCTGCAATTTGAATAATAACCATTGATAAACGAAAAAAAATATATACACAAAACAAGAGGTCCAAAATAGATTAAGATAGACGGTGAAATGGGGTCATTATTTTTGCCTTCATATACTGAACTGAAATTTGTTAATGTATTTTCCATTTTATTCCAAGTTTATTTCTCCCCTCCCTAACTCTGACCTTTGTTCTACACTTTTAGTTCAGATCGATCGTAACGCATGCGCATTGTCTAAATCAGCTAAGAAGAGCCCTTGCAGTACGCCCTCAGCCTAGTCTCACTGTGCAGACACTGTTACTTACAGCGACTTACAGGATATATGCCTAGTACAAGTAGGCCTGCAGCAAAGATAGTACACTTTGTTTGCGAGATCATGGTTAGTGAATTTCCCCATATTTTCACAATGGAGGCATATGCCGAATACCAGGTCGGTGTTATTTCCTGTTATTTTAATCTCTCATGATCTTTCTTTCCTCATCCGGAAGAAGTCACTTCAGATGATCTAGGGGTGAACAGAGTCTACAAAAGATCCAGAGAACTATTAAAAAGGTATATGAAAACCAAAGAGAGAGAGAGATTGAGAGAGGGAGGTTGGAGAGAAAAAGTGAGAGTGAGAGAGGGGGATATATATATATATATATACAGTGCGTCCCAGAAAAAACGAAACCGATAAGTATCGATGTTTTATCATAACTTAATCACAACCATAATTAATGAATGATACATATTTGGAAAGCTTAGAGTCTCCTCTTTTAGTTGATGCTACTCCGATGATGCATATTTCACGCATGAGTGATTAAAAGCAATTTGAAGGAAGGAAACCAAAAAGACATTTGGCGGGCGGTATCTGAATTTCGAAGAAAAATTCACATTTCTAGAAAGTTGAGTTTCTGCCCTTTCATATGACACCTCAATCAGGAAAAATGAGCAAGGAATAACAAAGTTCTGTTTGTTTAAAGTAGCCCTTACATTATCATAATTTTATCAAACGAATCCGTTTTCACTGGGTGCCTGCCGTAGCAAAAAGCAGATTTGACAAAAGACTTAACTCCGTTTCGTTGACAATCAGCCGTGCATGAAGACTCTCGTCTACGGCTGATTGTCAACGAAACGGAGTAAAGTCTTTTGTTAATTTCGTTTATTGATACGGCAGGCAGCCAGTGAAAACGAATTCGTTTAATAAAATTATGGAAATGCAAGCACTACTTTAAACAAACAGAACTTTGTCATTCCTCGCTCATTTTTCCTGATTGAGGTGTCATATGAAAGGGCAGAAACTCAACTTTCTAGAAATGTGAATTTTTCTTCGAAATTCAGATACCGCCCGCCAAATGTCTTTTTGGTTTCCTTCCTTCAAATTGCTTTTAATCACTCATGCGTGAAATATGCATCATATGAGTAGCATCACATGAAAGAGGAGACTCTAAGCTTTCCAAATATGTATCATTCATTAATTATAGTTGTGATTAAGTTATGATAGAACATCGATACTTCTCGGTTTCGTTTTTTCTGGGACGCACTGTATATATAGAGAGAGAGAGAGAGTAAGGGATTATTGCCTGACAAAGTCTACGTAGTCATAACAAATTAATAAAAGATTGGAATAAGAAAGAGAAGAAAAAGGTAACATAATTTTCATATACACGTCAATGTATACCGCTTTGTTTTGCTTTGTGAAGAGTTATTTTGTAATACTTGGTGCTTTTAAATGTAAATGAAACTCATTATTACTGTCTCTTAAAACCACCTTATCTTTCATTATACCCTCTCTTAGTTATAATAATAATAATAATAATACATAATATTTATTAGGCGCTTAATACTGGTGTCTCTAAGCGCACTATAGTCTGACTAAAAAAAATATTTACCAAAACTTATACATCTGTTCTTTATTCAATAAATGATACATATATAATAATACAAATACGAGTGAGGTCAAACATACATGAGGTCAAACATAGGATCAAACATAAGATCGAACAAACAAGAAATAAGAGGGTGTGCACCTCCTTTGACCGACTCACAACTGCAAAATATAACTCATGAATTAAAAAGGTGCGTTTTCAGCAAGGACTTGAATTGGTCAAGAGAATGAATATTATGAAAGTGTGCTGGTAATTTATTCCAAAGGATAGGGGCATTTACTGAGAAAGCTCGATCGCCATATTTTGTAACGGTACGAGGTCCAAGGGTTAGCTGCAAGGTTGATGATGATCTAAGAGGTCTTAAAGAACTAGAAGAACGTAAGGAAATCAAATCTGAAAGATATTTAGGGGCTTGGCCATGAAGAATTTTGTATGTAAGAAGAAGAACTTTAAATGTTGTACGATGGTGTATGGGAAGCCAATGAAGAGAACGCAATATTGGGGTTATGTGCTCAAACTTTCTCGAGAGAGTAACAAGCCTTGCAGCAGTATTCTGAATTCTTTGAAGTGGAAGTAGGTACGAATGCGGAAGGCCAGAAAAAAATTGAATTACAATAATCAAGGTGGGAGGATACAAATGCATGGGTTAATTTTGCAGTTGTGGGCCGGTCAAGTAGTTTCCTAATTTTCCCAATTTTAAAGATGCCAAAAGATGCCGATTTACATACGTTTTTAATATGCTGCTGAAATGTGAGATTTTTGTCGATTAAAATACCAAGGTCTCGAACGTATTCACTACCCTTCAGTGAACCATCTCCGGTAACCAAGTCGGGGAAGGAATCGTTGTTTCTGAATTTGGAAGTAATGTGGATCATTTCAGATTTCCGTTCATTCAGGCAAAGACTATTGTTAGAAGACCAAAACCTAATGTCTTCAAGGCAATTGCTGAGTTTCTGAGTCGCATCATCCTTCCCGTTAGGCTTAAGAGTTATATAAATCTGAGTTATCATTATAGTCTGTTGAGAGCCAGAAGTGTGTTAACTCTGTGTTGAAGTATATGAGTTAACGCACTTCTGGTTCCAAACAGAATTACTGTACGTACTCTCTCTCTCTCTCTCTTTCTATCTCTCTCTCACACACTCTCTCTTTCTCTTGTTCTCACTCTTACACTCCGGCTTTCTCGTGTCAAACATAATGCAATGACACAATGCAAACTTATATACGCTCATGTACATGCTGCCATCTGCCTGCCACCATTTACAACTTAGATTAAGTTGTATTTTGCGAGCATGTTGCTACGGACAACCACTAACATGAACATGATGAATGTAATGTAACAATAAAAACACAATAAACCAAAAAACCATGTTCATATTCATTTTATTATAATAAAGATTATATATATTTCCAATCAATTTGGTTTACTTTCCCTTCAATTCAAGTATATTACCCCCCCCCCCCCCCTCTCACCCTACAAAAAGTGACATAAGCATACATAATGAAGTAGAAAAGTGGACAGCAATGCAAATGTAAACGGCATTTGATTATTAAAGCTGAAGAAAATTGATGTATAACAGCCAATATTCAAGAGTGGGAAAACAACACAAAATTCATTTAAAAAATATAACTTTATTTGAAAAAAGTACTTATATAGCGGGTACATCAAACTTTTTCTGACTCTGAATTAAGGCTTTTTATTAGAAAACGTAGATTTAAGGCCTAGTCAAAGATTAATCAATATAAACTTATCGATTTTGGCACTATTTGCAATGTACAATATCTGTTATGTTATAAAACAAAGCTTCCGTGTGTTATGTATAACTATCATTACGTTAATTAGCATTGGTTCAGTATAAGTTTGATAACATTATTGGTAAATGACTTATAAACTGAAATTAGCCTAGTCGAATAATAGCATATAAACACACGTGTATAAACCTAGAGGAAGTGTCGTTTATAACACCTGTGTGGAGAAACAAAGATCGTAGGTTCGAGCCTCATCACTGCAGGTATGTCTTCAAACAAGACATTTTATCTGCATCGCTTCTTTAACTCCACTGATGATTATTTGGTGGAATGTCTTTCTTAGTTTCGAAACAAGATACCCTATGCGATATAAATAAAAAGCACAAATTATGCGTTTAAAAAAATGTTCTTAATGAGGGTAATTCGTTGTCCGACTAACTTTGAGGCAATTATACCCAATTTTGTTGATTTTTGCTCAGTTGTATAGTGACAAGGCGATTGATTGTGCTTTACACATTTAATACCCAAGTCTGGCATGGGAATTGCCTAAAGTTGGTCCTCCATATATTAATTTCCCTCGATTGGGATTTATTTTCATTTTATACTTTTAAGGATGTCCTGTTCTCATGAGACATGTAAGAGGTAATGATATGACGTCACATTGTTACAGAAGAAGAAAATCATATGATCCCTGGTGGACTATGTTTATAATGACGTCATGTTTATGTTGGTGTCATCGAGTGAGGTCATGTAAGAGGCAAGGATATGACGTCACATTGTTACAGAAGAAGAAAATCATATGATCCCTAGTGGACCATGTTTATAATGACGTAATTTATATGTCGGTGTCATCTAGTGACGTCATGTAAGAGGTGAGGATATGACGTCACATTGTGACAGAAGATGAAAATCATATGATCCCTAGTGGACAATGTTTATAATGACGTCATTTATATGTCGGTGTCATCTAGTGACGTCATGTAAGAGGTGAGGATATGACGTCACATTGTTACAGAAGAAGAGAATCATATGATCTCTGGTGGACCATGTTCATAATAACGTCATTTATATGTCGGTGTCATCTGGTGACGTCATACGTGCGTAGGTAGGGTTCTCAAAACCATCATCCGTGTGTACCACGGGAGCCTGTAATAAGAACATTAACAACAAACAGATGGCCGATAAATTGTGGAGTATAAAATGAATATGAATACTGGCTTTAATCCACCCATGGAATATACAGGCGGGCTCTTGTGCAATACTATACCTCATATAATACGACACTCTACTGAGTGTTTCGATTCATATCAACTCTGTTTTAAAATATGAGAAAATGAATGCAGAAGTACTTTTTTTAATAACTTTAAAAGAACATAAGAAGGCGCGTATGTCAATGACTTAAAATATAAATGAAGTATACTGTTTATTTATGGACTAACTTTAGTCCATGGTTTAATACCCCGGTGTACATGGGTGATATGCTCGAAAGAGGACTAACTTTAGTCCATGGTTTAATACCCCGGTTTACATGAGTGGTATGCTCGAAAGAGGACTAACTTTAGTCCATGGTTTAATCCCCCGGTGTACATGGGTGGTATTCTCGAAAGAGGACTTACTTTAGTCCATGATTTAATCCCCCATGTACATGGGTGGTATTTTCGAAAGAGGCCTAACTTTAGTCCATGGTTTAATCCCCCGGTGTACATGGGTGGTATTCTCGAAAGAGGCCTAACTTTAGTCCATGGTTTAATCCCTCAGTTTACATGGGTGGTATTCTCGAAAGAGGACTAACTTGAGTTCATGGTTTAATCCCCCAGTGTACATGGGTGGTATTCTCGAAAGAGGACTAACTTTAGTCCATGGTTTAATCCCCCGGTGTACATGGGTGGTATTCTCGAAAGAGGACTAACTTTAGTCCATGGTTTAATCCCCCAGTGTACATGGGTCGTATTCTCGAAAGAGGACTAACTTTTGTCCATGGTTTAATCCCCCGGTGTACATGGGTGGTATTCTCGAAAGAGGACTAACTTGAGTCCATGGTTTAATACCCCGGTTTACATGGGTGGTATTCTTGAAAGAGGACAAACTTTAGTCTATGGTTTAATCCCCCGACTAAGTATGGAATGCCAAGTGTCCATATAAATATATTTTTGAATAATTTGATATGTCCCTAAATTACCATGATAACATAATTATTTCTTAGTTATATTGTCGTTCATTAATTATGTTATTACATTTTATCGTAATTTAGTTACAGATTAAATTATTCAAAAAACATGTTCATATGGACACGTGACATTCCATACTTAGTCGAAGGATTACACGCTTTCGAGAATACCACCCATGTAAACCGGGGTATTTATGTTGCCCTTGACTTTATTTTTTTCGAAAATAGTTTTCAATAATTCTTGAGCAAGAACAAAACGAGACTTACAAAGGACTGGTAACGTGGTTCTATTTCTACCGGACTTTTCTCCATGTCTCTCAACACAATCTAAACAAATGAAAACATCAAAGATCGTTTGGCAACATTTTATGGAAAAGTAAGAAACAAATATGACTTCATTTTTAATAGCAGACAGGACAAGGGAAGTAGTTTTTTTTTTAATTGCACACAATCATCATTATTATCATTAGTAGTAGTAGCAGTAGTAGTAATGGTATTGGTTGTAGTAGTAGTAGCAGTATTAGTAACAGCAGTAATAGTAGTAGTAGTAGTAGCAGTAGTAGCAATAGTCGTAGTCGTAGTCCCAGTAAAATAATTCAAATAATTATTATCATCAATTTGTTGTAATTGTTGTTGTTATTATTGTTGTTTTTGCTGTTGCTGTTGTCGTTTTATTTTAATACTACTGATAATATAATTCATTCTGAATGTTTATATTATTACTTACATCTCCCCCGAGCCCGTCAGGATCATAGGTGGGGTTTTCCATGTTAGTATGAAGGGCTTCTATCTCCAGCTTATAACTACACAACAAAGAAAGAAACACTTGTTGAAGTATAAACTTAACTCTTCTTGTAGTTGGGCCATTTCGTAATGTAACCAACTTTAACGCATTAATCTTTGTTGGAAGAGAGAGGAGTGAAAGAACTTGGAGTGGTGCTAATAGAGAATGCTAGGCACCGAGGATTGTGGAACTGCATTATCGCCAAAGCCAATCGATATGGCAGAGAGAGAGAGAGAATGCCTCGTTACAAATTATGTTGTTCACCTTTAAAGAAAAATTGTCACAATACGAATTGCTTATATATTATTTTTGCTAGGTACGACAAACATTATGGCATGCCCTACTGGGAAACAATCATTCCTTAACAGCTGAATGAAATAATTTGTAGCGAGGCACTTAAAAAAAATTGGTTACATTACAAAAATGGCCTATTAAAACCAGTATATTCGCAGATTAGTTACAAAATCTTGTCATTACAAACCATTTCGGTATTTCTCGTAGCTGGCTGTACATGGCCAGTTTGTGATACCCATATATTCAAATAGTATAGCATTCTGAAACCTTTCTTCTTTATCTAGAATTATGCAACCTGTATATTTATGGCACATGTAATTTCATTACACTAACGTGATTATGAACAATCAAATTTCAAAGTTGCTGGTCATTATCATTTGTATAATTTATAGTTATCAGACTAGTGAACTAATTCTGCAGCTGTAAAATGCTTTCAAAATTTACCGGGCCGAGAAAGAAAAAAAATGTCTTTAGTTGATATTTAAAAAAAAAAGATTAATATCACTAACCTTGAGCGTCTTTTAGTAATGAACCAAGCAATGATCACCAGTAAGATGACGGCTACGATCCAGCCAGTCACCCCAAGGGCTATTGCTAGAGGCTCTGTAACAAACAAAAAAGGGGATTTATGACGTAACCAGTGTATGTATGTTTTTTCTTTCCCCACACAAAGAATAAAAAGGGGATGATAGCGTACAGATGTACTCGCTTAATTAAAAAATTAAAAAGTAGACGCATATTGTGATCAACATACATACCAGTCCCCTTTTGGCCCCCTGTAAGTTGTATTTATACTGTATGATGTAAACTAAAAACTAGACACATATTGTGTACAATATACAAATGTACATACCGACACCCTTTTGGCCTTCTGTTCGCATCCCTGAAATATAAGGGGATATGAAATAGAATAAGAATGTAAACTAAACCAACAACAACAAAAACAAAAACAACAAGGAACAGTATCACAATTATAATAAGTATGATCTAAACGCAAGAGATTTAAAAGATAACAATACATTTATTGTTGTACTGATAACAATGGGTAGGCATAGTCTACTCGTAAATTATTAACATCACTAATTAAAATAAATTCTGATTAAAAGTTGGATTAAAATGCTTGATAGTTGCGTTTTGTATATCTGAGATGCATTTGAACAAACATTTTAGAAGATGACTTAAGAAGATGATTTAGGAACTGATTTGAATAAGGATTTGACAATGGAATGAAAGGAAGGATCGACCTTGAGCCATCTTACAATGTCAATGTCAATGTTTATGTCAATCCATTTCATTCAATTCAATTCAATAATGTTTTTTTTTATTAAAAATCAATGCCTCGCAGCCAAAATGCTGAATTGTGCATGTATACATATTCATGAGCTAGCTCTATTACATAACATCATATTTCATTTGTTACAATCAAACAGCATTGGTAATACCTAATATTACTCATGTGTAGCTATTTAAAATCAATCACTTTATATTATTTACATTTAAAAATTATATTAAATTTCACAATACTAATAATAACAATTGATTGAAAACAATACAATAAATAATATATAAATAATTCAAAAAAATAAAAATGAAATCATTGCACTTGTGTCCTTAGTCAGCAATATTATATGTTGCTATTTCATTAACTGTAAGTACATAATTATATAGTGATAGCTCTGTACAAAGATAAACATATTCCAGAGTGGGTTGTAAAACAAATAGTTTCCTACGTTAAAACTAAATCATAGTTGGATGCGTTTTAAAACATTAAATAATGACACAAATATTAATCAAACATTTTAAATATAATTATACATTCTATAAAAATTCAACCTTTGCTGGCAACATAAGAGTTACTAACCATTGGTCACAGTTGTCTCTGTCTTGGGTTGCTCAGTCTGGCCCGATGTGGTGAGCGTTGGCCTAGGTGCGCCCTCTGTTGCCTTGGGAGTTCCAGTCCCAGAGCCAGTTGCTGATCAAACATTGTAAATATATACATTCTATAAAAATGCATCCCAATTATTCATTATTTAGAAGATCTATAAGGTATGGTATTGGACAATGTCAATGTTATAGATTGATATTTCACACTGATTCTCTATAGCGTCAATTACTTGACTCTCAACCAATGTGTTCAGGGTTTTGGCATGAACATTAATCCACATTTGTCACTCTCCACCCAGGTGTAAAATTGGTACCAGTAAGTGATGGGGGTAATAATAGTGACAAGGCAGTATGAATACGGCTATGGTGTACTACTGTAGTATAAGACCAATTTATTATTATGCTGGGAAAATTTAGAATATCATATTGCTTTTAGAATCGGCTAAATTCAACCTTTGCTGGCAACAAAAGAGTTATCATATTTTTGATTAATGAAATCCTGTTCAGTGATTGGTCGACATACTATCATTTGACCAAACATAACATTGCTACGATGTTACCGATAAGAAATATGTGTTATACTGTGACGTCATTCATGGTATAGTGCACTATACCATGGCACTATACCATGGATGACGTCATAGATATGCGGTCCATCAAGATCAATGTGATATCGGTGTCGGCCTGGTCACGGTCGCAGTGACAGAATACGTTATTGTTATTGTTATTTTTTTTTTTATGAAGGTTGGTCTGAAAAATATAAAACAAATATCATCATGCACTATTTCAAGCCACTAGTGAAATTATGGCGACAGAAATAGCATTTTTTTCTTCGGGGCTACGCCCTCAGAAAAAAGTGCTATTCCTGTCACCTCGATCCACAATTTCAACTAGAACCTCTCAGTGCCATGGTACATGTATTTACTAACCAAAGGTCACAGTTGTCTCTGTCTTCCCCGATGTGGTGAGCGTTGGACGAGGTGAGCCCTCTGTTGCCTTGGGAGTTCCAGTCCCAGAGCCTGTTACTGACGTCATAGTTGTACGGGGCATTATGGGTGATGTGTTGGGGAGCTCAACCCTTGCCGCAGGTGGAGTAACTGCAAAGTAATATCAGAATAATTAGTCAGGTATATTAATCTTTCTCATAATTTGGAGCTGGTCGACAGGAGGTTTGTATGGGTGTACAGGCAGAATTGAGTGATAGTAAGAGTTACAGACTCACACTGACCAAGGACCATGGACATTATTCAAACAGTTTTGTTCCGTTAAACGTTTTGTAATACATGTATATTCACATATATGGATGCTTCTTTCTTTGGGACCTAGTGACGAGCGTTATTCCATGGACTTGTTATTTATAAATGATTTACAATACTTGGTATTTAGTCTCAATACATTACTTGTAACTGTGTTGGGCAAGCCTCGGGCAAGCCTCGGGCAAGCCTCGGGCAAGCTTTCAAGAAAAGCCTTTTGATTTAGGAGTATTCATGAATTTGAATAATATATCAGTTAACCAGTTTATTTCGTTTTAAACACCAGAACCTAAACCATTAACCATCACTTACCAAACAATGTGCCCAATCCGAGGTTCATAAAGGTTTATTCACACATTCCTCTAAAAACCACTCAAAATCTACTTTATAATTGATAAAATAAACTAATTACACAATGCTTTAGGAGTCATTTTATTTTGCCGCTGTATTGTTTTTAGTTTCTTTGTCGCTTCATGTATGAACAGGGCATTCTTACCATCACATGTTCCTGATACAGGGTTCAGATCATCTAATCCAATATCACTTCGGTTCCCATTACCAACTATACCTTGGAACTCAAACTGTGGATCAAAACGAGAATAGAGGGAGAAAATGTGTTTGATATGAATACTGAGTGACAGAGTAGAGAGGATTGTATCGTAAAGGGCATTATGAAGAAGATCAGCCTAAACAGGCTAATGACACGTGGAGGAGAAGCACTTTGCTGATCTAAATATCCAAATATGTATCAAATGCTGTCATATTCTTTATTCTTTTTAATGAAACCATTTATTATGTGTATCTTATTAAATGTACAATTAGGCATTTCAAAGGGCTAAGTAATAAACTTTAACTTTAATCTTGAGATAATGTAATTTTTCGATAACTATCCTCTTTTACACTTTACTGACAAAAATACCAATATACCACACTGCATCACTTCTTACACATTTAATTACATGTTATTTCATTAAAGGAGAATTTTCAGAATAGATGAGGGCTTATAAGAATAGTCAAAATCTGATGCCAGCAATTATATTTGTCTTTATTTTTTAAAAACTGACGAATCCTTGCAGAACAATCGTACATAAAGTACTTTCAGTAATTGATTGATAAAAGGGCTATTAATGTTGACGTTACTGGATGAATAAAATCATTCAAGTAACATCCTAGGAAAGGTCGGACACGTCTAACACGTTCATACCGTAGCAGCTCTGCTGTAAGGTACGGTAGCTTGCAACCAACCGGAAGAGCTCTGTTGACCACTCAGTCTCCAGATTAACGTCTTACTACCACCTTCCATTTCATCTTTACAAGGAAAGATATGAAGACAACACGATAAGAAGAGAGTGTAAGGGTGTGTGTGTGCGTGTGTGTGTGTGAGTGAGATAAAGAGAGAGTCAGAAAGAGGGAAAATGGAAAGAAAGAGAAAGGAATAAATACAGAGGGAGAGAGAGAGAGAACAAAAAATAGAACAGAGAGAGAGAGAGATACACCGCAGAATGGGGGGGGGGGGGGTAAATTAAAAGCACCAACAAGATTGTGTGAGAAGAAGGATAAATGCCGAAGATTGCATATAGGGAATAATTAAGAACATAGATGAAGAAAGGGTGAAAGAAAGGAGGGAGAGAGAGAGAGAGAAAGAAAGGGAGGGAGAGGGGATGGGGAGGGAGAGGGGATGGGGAGGGAGAGGGGATGGGGAGGAAGAAAGGGGATTGAAAAGAGAAGTGAAAGTAAATGCAATGGAACAAGTGTAAATTTCGGCCCATTATTTTCAAATCGCATACTGAGTATGCTGACATACACCAACATGTACATGCCAAAAATCACCCAAATTGTCCCTTTATTTTACCCCGTAATAAGCTATAATCTAATTCATACTTGTTCCATTACGAAATCATAAGTTTGTGTACCCAATATTTTAAAATGTAAATACAAATGTAAACATGGTTTAATCGTTGATGGAGGTGGCATCGTGATTCTAAAACGCCTTAGATGTCAAGGGAGGGAATTAAAGTCAAAGTACTTCATACATTGGAATTCAGACTCGCAAAATATAGGTTAAGAACTTTAGATAATAGGGATGGTCAATAAACGCCTCTGTGACTCCCTCCCTCCTGTTTCTTCGTAGCACCAACAAGCTAGAAAGCTTTAAGTAGGCCTCAAAACCCATTTTGTTTTCACGCAAATTTGTAGTCCATGACTATTGGAGGAGTGGGCGCCTTTGAACGTTTGAAAGAGATCAATGACGCCATACAAGTGCTGTGTATCCTCATCATCATCATCAAACAATGGCGTGGTGATCACACTAGCGCTAAACACTGAATTTGCCATGACCCGGACCGTTGCTTGAACGGTTTCGCGATGAATCTCATGTGTAGGCTCTATTGTTTGGAACCAGTAACCTGGACGACGAGCGGATATTATGTTAGCACTTCGGTACTCTATGGCCCGAATTCACAAAGGTGGTTTAAATCCTCATTTACATAACCCATGGTTTAAAAATTAGCGCAAAATAATCGTAACTTGCCTTGCGCGCGTCTAATATTGGACCTCTGACTTGTATCGCGCTTATTTCGCGCTTATGTTGCACTTATTTTAAACCAGGGGTTATGTAAATGAGGGTTTAAACCATGGGTTAAATGTAAACCTCCTTTGTGAGTTCGAGCGTAAAGGTAGAGATAATAGGGATCGGCAATAAATGCCCCCTCCCAATAAATAGCAATCCTGATGGATTAGAAGGACGTACATGAATAGTTGGAGTGTTCCTGTGTCGCTACCAGTCATACTGTACCAGAACGTTAGACACATATCTTGAGCCTCGGTGGAAGGAGAGAACGTAGATGAGAGCTTGGCGGACTGACCAGGCTCATGCGGATCAGCAGAATTCATTAGAAGATAAAAACCTATTAAAACAATTAATATAGAAAGCTTAGGTCTGTCAGTGCCAAATGGGTTATTTGATGATGCAGATCCAAATGAAATAATTGGTTGAGAGTTGACACGTGACAAGCTATTTATTTTTACCCGATGCCTAACCGGACAAGAGATGCATACAAGCGTTGTCAAATAGACAATATTATTACACGTGATGACGTAAAACCTTAATGAAATGATTGATTGAGAGTGGACACAAGACCTGGCATATACTTTTGTGTGATTTTGTAGAAAATCCTAATATAAATGGTCATTAGAATTAACGACTTGCCAGTCAGTCGAGAAGAGAGCATATCAGTTGACTCTTCATCTGTGAAATTAAAGATAAACTTGAGTTCTGGTAAAAAAAGAAAATTAATTCTCACTGAATGTTCAAGATTACAAATAAATGTCATGTGCCAAACAATTTTGGAAGAAAATGTATACTGGCTGAGTAATGAGCATAGAAAGATAAGGAAATCAGGGTAGTACTAGCCCCGACACCATGTGTGTAGTCCCATACACATCTTTCTGTGTAAGTGATTGTTACTTTTCCAAGACTCTGCCAAATTTATGATGATATTGATGAGTCCAGAACCTTGCATTACACACCATTACTTACATGCTATATGATCAACTTTTCTGATCCATTCCACACCTTTTCTTTAACAATGCAATCGCATTACCAGAACTCAAGTTTATCTTTAAGGTTGAAAGTGATTTATCACATGACAAGGATCCTTCTGGAGTGAGAAGAATTATCCGCCCTTCGTACCTCTGAAACATTCCCAACACCCTCGGCTTACTTCTCGAGTGCCAGGCTGATCTACAGATACTTGCTCTGGAAAATCCCTGCTAATTAACACCCAGACCTTGCCTCGCTTCGGGGTCATAGCAGGCAGTGGCGGATCCAGCCGGCGGGAAGAGGGGGGGGGGGGGGGGAGGGGGGAGGGTAGGAGGCACTTTTTGGGGGGTCCAATTTTTCAGGAAATATTTTGCGCCGACTCAGTCAGCCGGTGAATAGGCGGGGGGGGGGGGGGAGGGGGGGGGGAGACCACTATTTTTGGTTTTTTCACCTAATTCGTGAGATTTTTTAAAATATAATTCTTGTTTTGTTGACCCGTCAGCCCCCCCCCCGCGTCAAGGGGGGGGGGGGGGGTAGCCAAATCTTAATACAAAATTTAGTGCCGACTCAGCTGGCCGGCGAATAAGCGGGGGGAGGGGGGGGGGGGGGCTTTTGTTTTTTTGTTTTATAAAGGTTAACTTTACGTTATTTTCCTACTTTTTTATGGTTTTGGGGGGCTAGGGGGGGGGGGGGGCGGGCCGGAATAATCGCTACGTGGATCCGCCCCTGATAACAGGATGTAACGTCCCCTTGAGCTTATAGAAACAGCCATGCCTTTCATAGCAGTCAATATATCATCTATACTAGATAATCTAGGGTTATAACAATATATATTTGTTGAACGAAAGGAGAGTCGCCGGAAGTGCCCCCACCCCTTCCTCCCCATACACTTTGCGACCTGTGATATCATGGAGTCTCGATATACCTATTTCATGAAACTTGTCATCAATAGCGAGACAAATTTATTATAAACTACTGACATTTTGTGTATGTTATAGATATGTGTCAGTTCTTGTATCATGAAACAGAGTATTTAGGTTTGAATATGGTCCGTATCTGGTCCAGTTCCAGGAGTGGAAGTGAGTCCTTCCCACCGGATCCAATTGAAGTCACTGCCTTCTACGTTCTCCCAGCTACAGAAGCTCTCCTCAAAGTCACAACTCACAGCAGATGGAAAGGGAAAATGAACGTTTTTAAATACAGGCGTTAAAGGCATCATTTAACAATGTTACATCTGAGAGGCATGGTCCTACGTGCTATCAGTGTTTGTGATATGATATAATATTTAAGCAATAAAGAAATTGCGCCTCAAAATGATCACGAAGTGCATTAAAAAAAAAATCTTTGAGTGACCGGTGTTACCACCACGTAAGGCTGTAGTGTTATAAAAACCGTTAAGAAAACGGAAAATGAAATTTTGATTTCCACTCATAAATCTCTTGATAATCAGACAGGCGATCGGCTTGTAGAAGTCATGGGATTCCTGACTGACCTAAAAGTTTATAATTATGATTGCAGCATGAGCTAAATCCAGGATTTCGTTTCAGAATCTGAGGCAATGTTACCGAGTTACTTTAAGACTTGCGAATGTTGACTCCAGGTTTCATTGGTGACAAAGATGCAATATATTACAAAGCCAAAATATGTGGACTAATATAACCGAATTGGAAAATTACAAGCAAATAGATATTCAAAGTAAAATATATTTTTTAACAATCTGGAGTAATATTAATATTAACTCGACGGAGGCGAGACTTACAGCAGCTTCTTTCTACGGCATCTACAGAGTCAATAGCGATGTCGCCCTCGGTTCCATTACCGACCACGCCTTGAAAGATTATTTCATATCCATTACAATGAACCTCAATCGATTCCCTCTTCCAGTACGGTCCCTGGTTACCAGATACAGTCATCAGTTTGGAGGGGACGGCGGAATTAGCGTTCAGCTGGAAATAAAGAGAGATTAAAAAAGAAGCATATATCCAGTCCAATCCGGTAATTTTTGAGAGCCCTAATAGTAATATCTAGCGCATTACCAACGGTGCTGATAAGATAGAAAAAATACTGTTTAGGTTGTGAGCGATTGAGCTGAGAAGGAGTGGGTAAGTTACTAGTTGTTAGCAATATGAAATAGGTATGTCTTAAGTTGACGTTTGAAAGCAGACAATATATTACAAGTAATCACATAAATATACAGACGACTGAATGTTGTACAGTATAATTGCAAGTAAAAGATAGTGTTCCGAGGACTTTGCACGCAGATAAACACATGTTTTAATCTGACTCACAGTGTTTTAATGGATTGAATATTCAAGAGTGAATAAAAGCGGGACAGTATATCCCACCGCTGCCACTAGATTTTAAATGAAGTAAACAATGTCAGTTACTAATACAGGATTTATCATTACATCATTAATAAATCAATTTCAAATAACACAACAACCAGACAATGTCAGATTGTTTTCCTGCTACCACGAAATTCAGATCTTTAATACATGTTCATAACCATGAGCGGGTCTAAGGAGATGGAGGGCTTCTGGGGCGTCCGGGTTCTAGCTTTCATATTCTACATGTGCCTTGCGAATATTAGGAGAGGAGGGTTTGATTATGATTTTGATTTAATTTTGTTTTGTTTTGGGGGGAGGGGGTCTCCATTCATAACGTCTCAGAACAGAGGAGTGTGTGGGGGTATGTGTGCGTGTGTTTGGGTGTGTGTAAGTGTGTGTGCGAGAGAGAGAGGGAGAGAGAGAGAGAGAGAGAGAGAGACCGAGAGACAAAGAAAATGGAAAGAAAGGGAAACGAAAAGTAAATAAAGAAAGAGAGAGAGAGGAAGATAAAGACAGAAAGACACAGAGAGAGAAACAAAGAGAGAGAAGGAGAGAGAGAGAGAGAGAGAGAGAGAGAGATAAAGACCGCCAAAAAACACAAAAAAACATGTGGGAAGAAGGGGAAAAGTTGATGACTAATTAAGAACATAGATACAGAGAGGGTGAAAGAATGGAGTGAAAGATTTCTCTGCTCTATACCCTTCCCGTCACTTATTCTCTCTCTGCTCTTTACCCCTCCCGTCACTCTCTCTGCTCTATATCCCTCCCGTCACTCTCTCTCTTTCTCTGCTCTATACCCCTCCCGTCACTCACTCTCTCTTCCCCCTCTCTCCTCTATACCCCTCCCGTCACTCACTCTCTCTCTTCCCACAGGCTCTCTCTCTCGCTCTGCTCTATACCCTTCCCCCTACTCTTTCTTTCTCTCAGCTGCTCTAACTTCTCTCTCTCGATCTCTCCCTCTGCTCTATACCCCTCCCCCTACTCTTTTTTCTCTGTTCTAACTTCTCTCTCTCTCTCTCTCTCTCTCTCTATCTCTCTTTCTCTCTCTTTCTCTCTGCTATATTTGCCCCTCCCGTCACTCTCTCTTTTTCTCTGCTCTATATACCCCTACCGTCACTCTCTCTCTCTGCTCTATACCCCTACCGTCACTCACTCTCTCTCTCTTCCCACACGCTCTCTCTATCTCTCTCTGCTCTATACCCTTCCCGTCTCTCTCTCTCTCTCTCTCTCTGCTCTATACCCCTCCCGTCACTCACTCTCTCTCTGCTCTATACCCTTCCCGTCAATCTCTCTCTCTCTCTCTCTCTCTCTATCTCTCTCTGCTCTATACCCTTCCCGTCACTCTCTCTCTCTCTCTCTGCTCTATACCCCTCCTGTCACTCACTCTCTCTCTGCTCTATACCCTTCCCGTCACTCTCTCCCTATCTGCTCCATACCCTTCCCGTCACTCTCTCCCTCCCTGCTCTATACCCTTCCCGTCAATGTAAATTTTCTTCTTGATATTAATATGTGTCTTACTGAATATTTACAGATTGTCAACCTCTTATTCCCTCCCCCTGTTGTCTTGTGCCTGTTGTGTGCTGTGCCTATTGTCGATGTATTCTACTATTATTTCTCATACTTTCTCTTTTCTCCCGTCTTGTCTAGTCTCGTCTCTCGTGTTGTTGTTGTTGTTTGTGTACACTTCTTGTTTTTTTATACCCCCTTTTCCCTATTGTATTCTTAGGTAGTCACAAATATCTACCTATCATGTTTATCCGGCTCAGAGGGGACCTTAAAACTTACAAGCTCTGGTTTTACCAGGTACTCCTCGTCTTTCTTTTAGTTATTTTTGTTTTTATCATTGCCATAATTTGTTATTTTGCATTGTTAATGTGTAATGGTCTAATGGTATGCTCTATGTGTCATTTGAAAGAAAGACGAATAAATATATTATCTTATCTTATCTTATCTTATCAATCTCTCTCTCTCCCTCTCTCCTCTATACCCCTTCCGTCACTCACTCTCTTTCTCTCTCTATACCCCTCCCGTCACTCACTCTCTTTCTCTCTCTGCGCTATACCCCTTCCGTCACTCACTCTCTTTCTCTCTCTATACCCTTTCCGTCACTCACTCTCTCCTTCTCTCTGCGCTATACCCCCTCCCGTCACTCACTCTCTTTCTCTCTCTGCGCTGTACCCCTTCCGTCACTCACTCTCTTTCTCTCTCTATACCCCTCCCGTCACTCACTCTCTTTCTCTCTCTGCTCTATACCCCTCCTGTCACTCTCTCTCTCTCTCTCTCTCTCTCCTATATACGCCTCCCGTCTCTCTCTCTTTATCTCTCTATACCTTTCCCGCCACTCTCTCTCTCTCTCTCTCTGATACCTTAGGGACAATAATAAATGCACCAGTTACACGTTGTCTACTGGTGATCGACTGCACAGTTTTCATGTGGTTTATTACTAAAGCAGTCACAAGGTGGCGCTAGAACAACGCATCTCTTCATAATTTGTTGGACATGTGGGATAACATTCATGTTTGCTTTTACCACATTTTCGGAAATCAAGATCTAGATGTATCACTTGTCACAACCTGATAACTCAATATTTATACATCCTCTTGTACAGATATCATACATGTCAGTTTTAACTGTCGTATAAAGTTGTAATAAAACCAATGTTTACTATTTACATTGTAACTTTATGTCTTTGATATTCTTTTTTTATTTTTCTTTTTTAGAACACATTCAAATATGTATTTATTACGATTTTCCCTAAACCAGCACTATTAGAGAAATATTTATTTCCAGCCTTACCTTTGCCTTTTCCTTTTTTTGTATTGTTGTTACGCCGCATACAAATCAAATACTTATCATATTTGAATCATTACATGAGTAAGATGTGCACTGTATTTGTGTGTATAACAAATGAAGCATTCTACGTCATCTATAGGGCAATCTCCATACATGATACAAGTGCCATCATAAATATATGATCGAAACAACTCGTATACACTCCTAAACAAAACCGAGTAGAATGAGACAATACCGAGAGGGCCTGTTGCCCGAAAATATACTAGGCCTACATGTATTATTCACGACACGTTCTGTTTGCTTTTCCTTCATCTCTCCCCCAATCGAATGGGGGGGGGGGGTACTCAGCGTTGAGGGCGTGTAAAATAACATATGTTTAACAATCCACACTAGCTATAAGCATGAATTTTCTGCAGTATTTCGCCATCAAAATCATCCCATAAACAAGTATCATGTTTGTACAAAGATTGGGGAAATAGTCCCATTGCATAGACTAATTTTATATTCAAATGTCCAATAGCTTTCCAAAGAAATTGAAAAAGGAAAACAAAAATAATGAATGAAACGTATGCCTAAAACTATATTAAACTATGGAAACAACCCTAATTCGTATGTTTCCAAAAATTCTCACATTTCCCAAACACTGAGCTGGGTTTTTATAAAACTACATCGTCGATCATCATTACACTTGATTCATAACAATTGCAAATAACACATTTTTACATAAGTGTTTCTATATCTAAATGAAAAACAACCTGCTGCTTAGATAATTTGAAAAAAATGTAATAAAGAGTGAAATTATTCCAAGTACGATGATGGAAATGAGGCATGAGTTACATTCAATAACATAATTACCAATGACAATGCATATCGCTGGTTAGCAGGGGCCTACATTATATAAACATAAACATGAAATAAATTTAACTTCATTTCTTATTTAGGGGATCGACAACAAGTGACCCAATTCAAAGGAGCCAAGTCGCATCCATCAACCATAAATTAGGTGTGCCACAAGGTTCAATTCTTGGTCCCCTTTTATTTTCAATATATGTTAATAGTCTACCTGAAAGTTCTCCTGAAGGTATCATAGATATGTATGCTGACGATACGACACTTACGTCAGTGCAAATGATGCAGCTGTTGTGGAAGAAAAAATAACTGTTGCATATTAAACAAAGTCATGGCATGGATTAAGGAAAATCGTCTCGTTCTTAACACAGAAAAAACTTGTGTCATGATAATAGGCTCTCGGGAAAATCTCAGGAAAATTGAATCATTCACCATTTCATTAAATGGCAATTGCATCAAAAGAGTTCAATTCACCAAATGCTTAGGATTTTTGATAGATGAAGAATTGAAATGGTCTAAACAAATCGAAAACGTAAGTAAACTTACCCTGAAAAAAACATTAGCATGATAAAGAGAGCAAAGAGCTTTTTGCCTCATAAATCCTTAAAGTTACTTTATAACAGTCTGGTGTTGCCTCGATTAGATTACTGCTCTGTTGTATGGTCGAACAGATTTTATTCTCATACAACTAAGCTGCAACAAATTCAAAAGAGGGCCGCAAGAATAATATTGAACAATATATATTACACACCGTCGCGTCAGCTGATTTGTTCACAAGTCTTAAATGGATGACACTAGGAAAACGGTTTGAGTTAAGTCGCGTTATTACGATATATAAATGCGTTCATAACTTAGCACCTTCTTACCTTCAGGTAGGCTTAATCAATCCTAATGATGTACATGAGCATCATACAAGGCAAATAGACAGTGGATGTTTACATGTGCCCAGATTTTACACTGATTGTTATAAGTGTAGCCCAATTGTTTCTTCCATATTTGAATGGAATAGGCTAGATAATTCGATGAGAACGGCTTCTTCTGTCAATTCATTTGAGAGATTGGTTAAACAAAGTTTTAATTTTTGAATGACTCAGCCGAACATGCACTACGTGCATGTTCTGTAATATTAACATGACTTATTCACATAATTGCGACTTAATCACTTAATCAAAATGTTCCTATTGAAATTACTGTTGAACTAGGTTAATGATATATGTTTATTTTTGCAAACGAGTATTAATTTTTAACTGTTCTGTATAGACGTTATAAACGATATAAATATGTTCATGTTTATTCAGGGCCCCATGGAAGACCACTCCTTGTTGGTGAATGGGCTACCCTGTCAAAAGATTACAAATAAATAAATAAATAAATAAATAAATGTATCCTGAAAGTTAACATGTTGACTGTACTGATTTAACACATTCCCCATATCTTTAATACCAAAATAACCCGGTTCCAGTAGGAAATGGGTTAATAAATACCAGGAAGTAGATCAGGTATATATCAGGTATGAGACAATGCAGCATGTCAACTTGACCGGGTAGTGTGTAGTCATCACTGGAACTCATCCAACGTGAGAAAAATAATGATGTCAGGTATAATGCAATGCAATATTTCAGCTGCAGCTGCACTGTGGCTCAATCAGTGTGGGTAATGCGGTACTGCTGATCATCAAGGGAATAATCCTGAACGAGAAAACATATGGAATTACGATAAGAAGAATAATAGTCAACGACATAGAAGTGTATTGTTTACACATTCATTGGATTTCACATATAAATGATGGAATATTCTTTTTACCTCTGGGTTATGATAAGACCAAGAGCTTTGGTCTATTTATATCTTTATTTCAAAGATATGTTCCACTGGGACTACGTATTATTCCATTTTTCGCTTTGACAAATGTCAGTATTGTTAATGAATTCCTGTTTCGGGTTGTAAAATATAATTAATTCTCTCCCAAAGGCATCATTGAATTCAATTTTCCTCTAGCTGGGTTCCGATGACTAAAGATAAATCGGGAAAGAGTGTAATGGTTAATCTTTATTCCAGATTAACATGATGTTTTTCATTTGCTATTCGTGAGTCATAATGCGAAGAAAGTTTAGTCTTTTTACAGAAAGCAGAAAATGACTTATGGGCAACGGTGAAACCCCGATTTTACAATCAACATACGACATAGTCATGGACGCATAAACCAAGGTAATATCATTCTAAAAAGAATGAAATCAATGCTCACATATATCATTACATCAACTAAGTAACGAACTAATATTTTCTAATTATTTATTTTACTATGATAACGGGCAATAAAGACAGATCTAGGTTTTTATCTTGAGCTTACGCCATGCGGAAACACAGGGCCTATATTACTTCAGTGGCCCGGCTTGGGTCTAGGCACATTGTGGGACTCACACCACTCTTACTTGGCGGATGAAATGAAAATTAACAATGCCATTGACTAGGGGAGGATGGAGAAGGGTCTTCTTATTCTTCTTTTTCACCTTCCTCCTTCTTTACACTCTCATTTTCGTAATCTTTTTTCTTTCTTCTCTCTCTGTTATCCCTCTAATGCGATGATGACACGTGTGTGCTCGAGGTAGCACAATAATACGTCACTGCTTAACCTAACGAATAATTAAAACAAATGTTCAGAGACTTAAAAAGAGGCATACGAAAAAACATTACAAAATAGGAGAGACAAGGGCATTCTTATTTTATTTTATGAATATGAAAAAGTAAAGCGGAAATTAAAAACTGGTATTAAGGAAATCAAGGGCGGCGGGACGCCTTCACTAATGAGGGGGAGGGGTAGGGTGGCACCATAACACATGAAACTCTCCGGGAAAAAAGGCACCTACAAAGGTTAACATTAACGCAAAAAAAATACAATTTTTGACATTGCCATATACCACAACATAGTCATTAGCGTATAGTGTGGATTGTTTATCCTGAACTAGGTTGATTGTTTAAACCAGTAAAATAAAAACATCCTCACAAAAACTCATCTTCAATAAAAACCACAACTCTCATCTGCACATAATGCCCTGTATTAAGCACATGCTGTCGGGCCTACTTTAAAAACCTTGGTTTCCTTATATTTCTATGCTCATTACCCAGCCCCTACACATGTTCTACCAAAATAGTTTGCCACATGTCATTTATTTGTAATCTTGAACATTCAGTATAAGTTATTTTGTTGGATTCTGTGAGAATTTGATTCTATCATTACCAGAGTCTTTTTTTAAGTTATCCGAAATACTGCTTCTTAGGTTCTTCCAGTCATTTTAAATGAGGGGCATATGATGGGGAGGCTATGAGATATGTATTTTCTTTCATCTTTCATGCCACCTGCCCTTTCCCCGGCTCCAATGCTTTTCATTGTGGTGGTAGAAATAAGGTACCTGTTACGATACTCAAAGCTGCTCACATTCTCTTTACATGACCGCAAGAGGGAAAGCTTCGTAAGCGAAGGTGGTTAAAAAGTAAACTTATGAATGGGCAATTATAACAAAGAACATGGGGCTCTTACCAAAAGTAACAAGGAGACATTATCATATGAGAACAAAATCAGAAGCGAAATAGGCATTTACAAAATGAGAAGGGGAACGTAATACAATGGAAAGAAGGGGACACTAGGTCTTAATATTAAAAAGGAACTTATTAGATAGGAATAGGGGGAGAATGAAAGTAAAAGAGGTTAAAAGGGACACCTCTCGTACACAAGGTTCTTTCAAAGGTGTAGGGAGGGAGCACCTATTCGAAGGGGAAAGATAATATTAATAGTAACATTTATATAGTGCTCAATACTAATGTTTATAAGCGCTTTACTATTATTACCCCATCATTAGTCGAGTAGCCCTGACAAGGTCTGGCATTCGAGGAATTTCTTCCTACCGGTTAATCATTTACATCACCTGGGTGGAGACTGGCTAATGCAGATTCATTTCTTACCGAAGGACATTAGTGCCGCGGGGAAAGATGCACTTATTGCACTGATCACAATGTGAAAAGGGGCACGTATCAAAAGGGGACAAGGCACGTATTAGACGGGAAAATGCGCACGTTTCAAAAGAAGGTGCACTTATCCATCTAAATTAATGATCCAGAAAAAGACCCTGCGGATTATTCTCTCTGACCAGTATGTGAACTACAACGATGCCCTCCAGAAGACTGAGCTCACAACACTAAGCGATTGAGGGAATCATTTATTATATGCCTAACATTTGCAGAATCAATTCAGACAAATTTCGAAGACTGGTTGCCCGAGACACAGATCATGAACCGCAGCATCCGACATAGCGATAGGCTAAGAGAGTGTAAAATTGACAGATTCAGAAATAGTGCCCTACCGTATCTGGTGAGAATGATAAATCGTCATTTGATATAACAATTATTGTTAGCAGTATTTACATATACCCTGCAAAACAAATCTCATTTAATTTCGATATAAATGGATAAGACTGTAATTAATACAAATGTTTATGTTACCATATATCTATATGTCAACCTCTACGTTTTCATAACAATGATAATAACAGTGATAATAGTGATAACATTAGTCACACTTGTAAAGCGCTCAGTATTACATTTATAAGCGCTTCACACTGTAATTATTATTACCCCGGTCATTGGATTCAATTGCTAATCGGCACATGAAAGTGCACGCGCTCCGCCTTATCGGGAGTATTCTGGCAAGTTTATTCTACCATATATCTACATCTCACCATATACGTTTGTAATAACTGCGTGGTAGATTTGTGAACTTTGCTGACGCTGTATAAATTGTCGTGATCGCAAATTGTGTACCACTGTTTTTATTGAAAATGAAGGTTGCAAAAAAAAAACGATCCGATTTATATTCATTAGTTGGTTCTGAATGATTTTAAGACGGTTGCAGAGAATCCTAAAGTTTCTTTTGTAACGGTTGCTCAATATTGTCTTTATATGTAGAGATATACTTAAATGGGTTACAGTCGAATCGTGCTGTAGAAATCCATCATGTTCGCAAAAATCCTAACTTCACCCCCCCCCCCCCCCCCGCTCTCACTCTCTCTTCTTCCTCCTCCCTCTCCCTCTGTACCCTTCTTAATCTCATCATATTCCTTTGCTAGTTTTCTCCTCCCCTCTCTCTCTATTTGTATTTCTTCTCCTCACACGAGTACTGGTGGGGGGGGGGGGGGGGGGGAGTATGCCCCCAAATAAAGTTCAAACATGGTTTATTTCTAATTCCAGTGATTTACAAATATTGCTGAAAGAAAATGATTTTCCGGGATTTTGTCTCACTTTTCTGTAAATTATACTTTATATGCGTTTGTTGGAAAATGACAAATCCCTACATTTACAGTCAGGTTAAAAAATACAGTTATTTAGAAGCCTACGTGTCAGAGCCCGCAAAACGGCGGGGCTCCGGGGGGCTCGAGCCCCCCCCCCAAACTTTTATGAAAAAGAATGCTAAAAGGAAATAGAAAGAAAGAATAGTGACCTGCCAGTGTCACAAATGAGGTATACAAATATGCTCATCTGACCGTATTTAAATGCCTAAAACCCCTGGGCTCCCGGGGGCTTCCACCTCTGCCCCCTGGACACAACCAAGGACCCTAAGGCGGGCCCCTGGATGCTCATCTGACCGTAATTTAATGCCTAAAACCGTAGAGCTTCTGGGGGCTCCGCCTTCTTGACCCGACGCCAATCAGTGACCTGCCAGTGTCACAAATA
Organism: Strongylocentrotus droebachiensis; assembly: GCA_035222895.1. Classification (NCBI taxonomy): domain Eukaryota; kingdom Metazoa; phylum Echinodermata; class Echinoidea; order Camarodonta; family Strongylocentrotidae; genus Strongylocentrotus; species Strongylocentrotus droebachiensis. Next base: position 259,138 of record JAVYIG010002210.1, read on the forward strand.
AGGTATCAAAATATGCTCATCTGACCGTAGTTAAATGTCTAAAACCCCTGAGCTTCCGGAAGCTCTGCCCCCTGGACCCCACCAAGGACCCTAAGGCGGGCCCATGGATACTAATCTGACCGTAATTTAATGCCTAAAACCCCTGAGCTTCCGGTGGTTCTGCCCCCTGGACCCCCCCCCCCCCCACCAAGGACCCTAATTCGGGCCCATGGATACTCATTTGACCGTAGTTAAACGTCTAAAACCCCTGAGCTTCCGGGAGCTCTGCCCCCTGGACCCCACCAAGTACCCTAAGGCGGGCCCAAGGATACTTATCTGACCGTAATTAAATGCCTAAAGTAGGCTTCCGACCCCAGGACCCAACCATGGGCCATAATGCAGGCCCCTGAATGCTGATCTGACCGTAATTTATAGCCTCAAACCCCTGAGCCTCTTGGAGCTCTTCTCCCTGGACCACACGCCAATTAGTGACCTGCCACTGTCACAAATAAGGTATCAAAATATGCTCATCTGAGCGTAATTAGTTGCCTAAAACCCCTGCGCTTCAAGAGTCTCTTAAGGCGGGTCCCTGAATGCCCATCTGACCGTACCGCCACTGGGCCCCACGGCAAGTTACGCTCCACTTACTTCACTCGCTACGCTCTACCTGATCGTAAATACTTTAGCACCCCCTACCCCCACACTTTTTGAAAAACGTTCCGCGGGGCCTGCATGTAACATGTAAGAGTCGGGTGGTGATGCGAATAAACCTCATTACGCCACATCTTCTCCTCCTCCCTCCTACTTTTTAATTAATTCCAATTCAACGTTAAATTACGTAAATTACGAAAAATAATAACATAGCGAACTATTTAATACTATGATATACCAATACTTCTTACCTACAACTTTTCTCTCTCTTGCGCGCGCTCTAAATTTATCTCCCTCGTCGCCTTCTTCTTGGTCTCATTCTATTCCTTTGCTTGTTTCCCTCTTTCCGCTTCTATCATTCCTGTTTTTCCTTCACCCTATTATGTACATTCCATGCATATTTAGTATTCAAGAAGTGTTACAATACCTCACCTGTTATATATCTGTTTATAAATTCTGTGTCAGTAAAGATATATATGAGATTTAAAAGAGCTATGGCCAATGTATAAACCTATGGTGTACATCCCCTCCCATATCAACCCTCTTCGACCTCTCGTCTCTCCAACTCGTTTCCTTCCTCGGTCACTCTGCTTAGCTTTGTTCCCTTCTCTTCTGCTACTCTCTTCTCTCATCTGCCTTTCGCTTCTTCTCTTTCTCATTCTCTCTCTCTCTAAGTGCCATATCGTTTGACTTTGGCGATCATGCTGTTCCACAACCCTCGGCTCCTAGCCTTCTGTATTAGTACCACTCCCAGTTCTTTCACTCCTCTCTCTTCCAACAATTTCTGCAGACTGTCCATCCAAAGTATCCTCCTTCTTCCCCTACTCCTTCTTCCCACAATTTTCCCTGTCAAAGCAAGGTTCTCTAGGCCTTCTTTACGTGTAATGTGACCCATGAACTTCAACTGCCTAATCAACATCTCACGTATCATTTTCCTTTGCACTCCAGCTCGTGTAAGAACTTCCTCATTACTAACTTTGTCAGTCCAGGGGATTTTCATCATTCTTCTTAGAAACCACATTTCGCAACTTTCCAAACGCTTTTTAGTATCAGAGGCTAAAGTCCATGTTTCACTACCATACATAAGTACTGGGTAGATGTAACAATTCAATATCCTTATTCTGGTCCTCATGCACATTGTTCGATTTGTCAGAATTTTGCCTAACTTTGAAAATGCAGATTTAGCGAGAGCTATCCTTCTCTTGATCTCTGTCTCGCATCTGGCATCCTCGGTAATCATGCTGCCGAGGTAGTTAAATGAGGAGACTTGTTTAATAGTCTGTTCTTTCAGTTTCAAGTTACATTTTGGACTGCTCTTCTTGGATACCACCAGGCACTTTGTCTTGGTATAGTTGATCCCTAGTCCCATTCTCTCACTTTCTTTTACAACTACATTCAGGAGTCTTTGGAGATCTTTCTCTGATTCAGAAAATAAAACAGTGTCATCAGCATATCTAATATTTGTGATTGAATGACCACCCACTTGTATCCCATTTTCATCTTCCAATTCTCTTAGAATGTTTCACTATACATATTGAACAGGTCTGGCGACATAACACAACCCTGTCTGACTCCCCGTCTGATGTTGATATATTCACTACACTCTCCTTCTACCCTGATGCATGCAAACTGATTCCAATATAGACTTTGTAGCAGTCTTAGATCTTTCCTATATATATCAAGCTTTTTCAGCTCTTCAAAAAGTTCTGAATGTCTTACTTTATCAAAAGCCTTTGAATAATCAATAAAACACATGTACACATCCTTTTGCATTTCGACTGCTCTCTCCGTTATATTTCTAACCACAAATATTGCATTTCTTGTGCCCGCATCCTTTACAAAACCAAATTGTTCCCTTCCGACCATGGGAGTTATGCTTCTTCTTGCTCTCAAAAGCAGAATCCTCAAAATAATCTTAGTGATATGGCAAATAAGGCTGATTGTCCTATATTGCTCACAATCCACGGCTCCCGGTTTCTTTGGGAGAGTAATGAAAATGGATCTGCCCAATTCATCTGGAAATGTTCCGTCATCATATATTTTGTTGATAATTTCTGTTAATCTATCAACACCATATTCCTCTAATGCTTCAAACATTTCAGTGACCACACCATCTGGTCCAGCTGCTTTGTTTTTCTTCATCTTTGACATTGCCCAACGGACTTCAGATTTAAGAATTTTCTCCCCTTTGACTTCATCTGCAAAACTCGGCATTGCTTCCCTACTATCCTCAAAAAGTTCGCCAATGTATTGCGTCCACCTACTCATTTTGTCCTTCATTTCAAACAGGATTGACCCATCTTTTCCTTTGATACAGCCAGGGTTTGAACAACCAGACTTTTTACCTGAAATCTCATTTATTCTTTGGTAAACATTACTATTCTTATCGAATTGATTTTCAATTTCTACACATTGTTCGTTTAGCCAGCTCTCTTTTGCCTCATTACATTTTTGCCTAATTTGTTTGTCTAGGTCCCTATATTTCTTGCATTGTCTATTTCCAATTTTCTGTCTATCTTTCATCATTAAAAGAATCTCCTCTGTCATCCATTTGTTCCTTCTTTTTCTCTCTTTCGTCGGCACATACTCTTCCGCTGTTTCTACCAGAATATTTCTCATCGTCTCCCACGTGTTTTCTTCACCTTCATCTATGAGCAACTCAAACCTATTCTTTACTTGTACAGTAAATTCTTGACGTATGTCCGGTTTACTCAACTGTTTAAAATCCAATATTTTCACAACTTTTGGTCTCTTGAGTTTCTTTAATTTGCACTGTAGTGTACATATCACCGGCACATGATCACTTCCGCAGTCAGCCCCTGGATACGTTTTTGATTGTTTCACTGCTCTTTTAAATCTACTATTTATGGCAATATAGTCTATCTGGTTTCTGACGAAGTCGCCAGGACTCTTCCATGTGTATACTCGTCTAGGGTGTTCTTTGAACCAAGTATTAGTGATGACCATGTTCTCCCCCTCACACCACTGAACCCATCTGTCCCCTCGTTCATTCCTTTCACCAATTCCATGCGGACCTACTGCTTTACCCTCTGTACCTTGACCGACTTTAGCGTTCAGGTCTCCCAGGACAATGACAATGTCATTCGATTTGCACTGAGATTTAGCTTTATCTAAGGAATCATAAAAGGTGTCAATAACTTCGTCAGCACTATCTGCCGTTGGTGCATAAACCACTATGATTGAGATGTTAAAAGGGCGTCCCTGCAGTTTCACTAGGAGCACCCTATCACTTACACACCAGTGTCCCAACACACTCTTTGAGATATCTGGATCCAGCAGTAACCCCACACCTCTTTCATGCTTTCCACCTCCTGCATAAATCAATCTGTACTCATCTATCACAAACTCGCCGTTATTCAGCCATCTTGTTTCATTTAGTCCTAATATGTTGACATTTAGCCTCATTAATGCTGAATAATTTACATGGTCTATATAATCCTTTTGACAATTTGCATATATTTATTTTAAACACGTGCATGATTGTTATTGTTATCCGTGTTAATCAATAGTTGTATGATTTAGATCATGGAATGTTCTCAATATACCTATTAGTCAATAATTCAGTTGTAAAAAGACATACATCAGAGATGAAAATGGGCAGTTGTAAAACGGGAAAGGGGAATTCATCAGAAAGGAAAAGATTCATTTTTCAAAGTAAAAGGCACCTGCAAATTTCATGAGGGGGACATATAAAAGGGGGAGGGACACTTATTGAAACTTTTCTTCCGTAAAGGGAAGCACTTCTGGTGTACTTGAGGGGGCAGTGAGCCAAACGGAGAGCAAGATGGGGGGGGGGGCAGTATAAGAAAGCATACAACATTAAAAACATAAATTAACAATGTTACAATTACAAAATGGTTTAAGAGTGGTAGCACAACTGAACAGATTAAGTGAATGAGCTCATGTTACAACAATGAAGTGATTAAAGAAAGAAATTTCTCAATTTCATGCTACGAATAAAGATAATAAATCATACTAAC